>MU260411.1:115000-210000 GCA_020310875.1 Ceratopteris richardii
CAAATATAAATAATAGTGCATTTTTCTTTCCAAGTTTTTCACATGGCCTTCCTTTTATTCGAATTCCACAGAGAGGAGACACATCCAATTGCGTCCTGTAGAAGAGCTTGCTTTCAATCGAAGGATCAATCAAGCCTGGGAATCCATTGAACACCTTTGCGCGATTGGGAGAATACGAAAAAAGGTGTTGAATGTCTTCTTTCACCTTACAATACCGCTTGCATCAAGGACGGGCATTACACAACTTTAATAGCTTTTGCATTTGTCCAATATATTCAATGGCGCATTTGTTAAGGGAGAGATTGATTTCTTTCTCTTAATTAGTGAATGCCATTGTTCTTCAAACATTAACTCCCACCTTAACCAAGTTCAAGAAGTGCACCATTTTGGGTTAAGATTGCAGTGGAAATGAGCATAATTCATCATTCTAAAAATATCTTCAACTAAGATGCCATTGTTCCACTTGAGCACCTTGGGATGAGGAACACTAGTTATCTACATCATTCTCACCTCCGCATTATCAGGGCTCTGGACATCATAGCTCAGATGCACCACTCTTCATAATCTAGTTTCATATTAGTATGAATTTCTTCTTCTTCCATCCACTCTCTTCTCGAGAAGTTCCATAGTTTATTGTAGATATGAACCCCTTGTTTCAAAGCCCCTTGATACTCAACACATTCCCCATGCAATAGGAGGAACTCCTGCAATTTTCAAGCCACGACTCTTTTGCCTAAGGCTCATCACCCATTTCCAATACCTAATAATGTTGCCAAAAGGTTTCATTCCATTCCAAGCTTTCTAAGGGGAATTCATCAACCTCCACCCTTTGTACATAATTGTCGTAGGAGAGAAAAGGAGGGTGATTAGATCATGATCTTTCGATCTCAAGGTGCCTAACAAAGCAAGCAATTTTCCTATTCCTTAAAACAATTTGGGATCATGGTGTTATTGTTATGGAAAGCCCTAATCATCAAACTTGGCATCCAATTTCTTAATAAGAGCAATCACATAAATAATTCCCAATCTACTTGCATCTTTAGTTGAAGCATAGATGTCCTATTTGATCTTTGGGATACCCCTTCTATTAGGGTCACCCATTCATAAGAAGTTTTTGAAAGCCCTTTCCATCTTGAGTAGCTCGTTTTCATTTTGCATCTAGCACAAGAGGATATAGAGGGTGGGGGAATTAAAAAAATTGTTGGCGACCATGGCCTCCCTAGCAATGTTAAGTTGCATGCCCTTTCAGTTCTAAAGGTTGTTTTCCAATCAATGAGAGCTCAATCCCAATGTTGCCTCATATAGACATCAAACCCCATGGGGATGCCAAGTAATTCGGATATTTGCTTTGACTTGATCTCTTTGCATCCTTGACCTTTGTTGAATTGGGGAGGAGCTGAGAAAATAGAATTGAAGGTCATCTTCTTGTGGTTTATCATAAGTGCATTATAGAAGGTTTTCAAATAGTTCCCAAAATGAAGGGACGTTCTTTCTCATTTTATGGGAACACATTGATGCCATTAGCAAACCTCAAAACCACAAGGTTCTATAGAATACGAGCAAGGAAAACACCTTTAATATATGACCCAAGTAGATATGGATTGTTTCATACTAAGCATGTAGTGCGTGTTTCAACCCATATAATGCCTTCTTTAATTGATACGCCTTATTTACTTTCCCTATCTACATAATCATGGTATTATAATAGATACTTGTAAATTTGTATTTTAAAATTCATCCTAATGCCCAATTGTACACTCCAACCATTATGAGTTGCAAGTGTAGGGATCCTACAAACAATTGCCATATGGGTAACGGTCTTATTAAAATGAATGCGTTTCTTTTGAGGATAATCTTTGGCTAAAAGTCTAGCCTTAATAATAATCAAATATACCATCAAGTTTGCTTTCTACTTATAGACCCATTGCCAATTGCCTTCTAGCTAGAAGGAAAAATCACAAATTTACCAATCCTAGTCAGCGTAGTTTAAAGAGATCTATTGAAAACACTAGATCTCAAAAGATTTATGAGAAGGTGCAAATAGCATGAGTGTGGCCATAATCTTATATTACTATGAAGATTTGTGCGCAAATAGAAGAACTTCCTACAAAAACTTGGTGAATCTATAAAATTTTCAAGTGTGATTTTCTTAGTTTCGTTAGAGTACTTCATATTAAGAATCTCACTGATTTGGTATATTGGTGGATAGCCAAAGATTGAGTTTTTATGGTGTGGACCTTCTAATCACATAGTCACTCAAATTTTAGTGAGAATACAACATAGAAATAGAACTTTCTTTTTAGTGTGCTCCCTCTGGTCACATGGTGTAACAAAGTTAACCAAAACATGTCATTATGTCTTTCTATAGAAATGGAAACTATTATGGAACTAGTTAGCTTGTGAGATACATGTTGAGCATAAGTGGCGATTTATTATGATAAATGTATTCGTGGGTAAATACTACTAGAGGTACATCAAAGGAGATCACAAAGATCCCATAAACACCAAAATAAAATGGAATCGTAGAATAGTGAAAGGAGTATGAAGATTGAAAGATGGGAGCACAAAGGCAATTTATGGGTTTGCTTTTTAGTACATGATATAGAATGATAAGGCATACTAATGATGCAAACATTCCAAAGGCCGCATAGCTTAGTCATATTGTATGAGACCAATATGAAAGCATGAAAGTTACAACAAAAGAATGAAAAAGTGACTACACTAAGAATAAAAAAATCATATGTGAGTCACATGCATCCATTGGTTTCAATGGTGATGATGACAAGATAAAAGTGTGCCTTCATGATTTGGTTCATGCATATGAGTAGTCTAGGAGCTCCTTGAAAGTAGGGAGAATATCTTAAACTTTTTTGTTCGATTTCCATGCAAAGAATTGAAGAGAGAGAACTTTGTAAAAGTCTATTTTACGAGAGGTATTTTGCTTTAAAAAAGGAAGATGTGAAGGTAGATTCTAGTATGGGGTAGTAATAATCAAAACCAAGGATGACAAAAACAACAAAGAAGCACAAGAGTTAAAGGATAATTTCTTGCAAAGAGGGCCAAACAACTTGTTGAAATTATCAAAAGAATGAGTTTGATCATGGTAATGGACGAGTTCCAAATCATGGTAAACCAAGTCATTATATATTCGAATATAGAATTCGAATATAGAATGAGAAATTAGAATAGTAGAAGGAAGCAAAACAATTGTTCGAGTTCAAGGTCTATAGAAGCACACAAATAGGACAGTGAAGAAGAAGCTTGGAGCAGAACACAATATAGAATGTATTACTAAGTGAATGTACAAAGATAAGTGACCCATTAGGGTTGTAGACATATATACGAGCCGAGGGAAGAAACCTCTTAAAGAGAGAAAAAAGTACCCCGATGGTCCTTAGTGTGTTCATACACATCACTATTGAAATATATCAACAAATTTCCCTTGGGAGTGATGTGGTGAACAAGGAGTTGGCACTCATGTATAAGGAAGTGTCAAGCTATGTGGAAAGAGATGAATCCACAAAAGGAAGTAAGCCCAAAGCTTTACGAAAAGCTTCAAACTTCTCCCTAGGTTGAGCCTTTGTGAAAAGGTCTATAAAAGCTCCAGCCTTATATGTAGCGATATGCTTCGTATTAGGACCAGTGAGCAGCATATCATCAACATATCCTACAATGATTACAAGTAAATCATCTGCATGCTTAACATATAAGATGCTCTAAGTTGGACTGCTCTCGAAACCATGTGCTAGCAAGTAGGCATGTATCAATGTATCTTCTCATACCAAGCAAGTGGTGCTTACTTCAAACAATATAATGCGTTTTTCACGTTGCACACTTTGTTGTCATTTCCTTTCTACACAAAACGAGTGTTTGCGTCGTCTAACAGAGAGTCCAGTCATTTATGGACAGCATCTTGTGAATAAAGTTCTCACCAACTTCTGTTAAAATGAAGTACATTGCACATATTAATCACTGAAATAACATTTATTCTTTGAATTTCGGTCTCAATTCGAGCTATTGGCACCCATTTCTTAGCGCATATGGATACAGTTAGTTACCTGCTAAGTTTTGTCTGCAGAAACGATTCATGGTTACGTTTTTATGTTAAAATATACATGAACGAATGGTGTTAAGTCTCTCTCTCTCTCTCTCTCTCTCTCTCTCTCTCTCTCTCTCTCTCTCTCTCTCTCTCTCTCTCTCCCGCGCGTATGTGTGCATGCGTGTTTGTCATCGCACACGTGTGCATGCATCTCTCCATGTCTATGCTCATGACCACATCCATGTGCATGTGGTCAATAGTGATAAGGTTGCAGGTTCTCGAGTGCAGTTTGGTGTGTCGTGCAAATCTCTCTTAAGTTCAACAATATACATCTATTAGGAGCGATGAGCAACAAGTCATGAATATAAATAATGACTAAAACCACATCATTTGCATGCTTCACTTGCAACGTGCTCTTCAGTTGGATAGATATGATATTCAATTGCTAACAAGTAGATATGTATTGTTTCATACTAAGCCCTCTTTAATTGATACGCCTTATTTTCTTTCCCCTTCTACACAATCATGATATTATAATAGATACCTGTAAATCTGTATTTTAAAATTCATCATAATGTACTCCAATTGTACACTCCAACCGTTATGAGTTGCAAGTGTAGGGATGCTACAAACAATTGCCATATGAATGCCTTTCTTTTGAGGATAATCTTTGGCTACAAGTCTTGCCCTAATAGTGATCAATTATATCAGCAAGTTTGCTTTCAACTTATAGACCCATTGCCAATTGCCTTCTAACTAGAAGGAATGGCACAAATTTACGAATCCTAGTCAGCGTAGTTTATCTCTTGAAGAAACTAGATATCAAAGGATTTATGAGATGCTGCAACTAGCATGAGTGTGGACATAATCTTGTATTACTATGAAGATTTGTGAGCAAGTAGAATAAGTTAAGGATGGGGATTACAAAAAAAATAGTTCACTTTATAAAATTTTCAAGTGTGATTTTCTTAGTTTCTTTAGAGTACTTCATATTAAGAATCTCATTGATTTGGTATATTGGTGGATAACCAAAGATTGCAATTTTATGGTGTTTTTAATCACATAGTCACTCAAATTTTGGTGAAAATATATCATAGAAAATTGAGTTTCCTTTTAGTGCGCACCCTCTAGTCACATGGTGTAAGAAAGCTAACAGAAGCATGTCACTTTTATGCTTTTTTGCAAAACTATGAATTTCTATAGAAATGGAAGATATTATGGAATTAGTTAGCTTGTGAGATACATGTTGAACATAAGCAACCTTAATAAATGGTGATTTATTATGACAAATATATTCGTGGGTAAATAGTACTAGAGATACATCAAAGGAGATCACAAAGATCCCATAAACGCCAAAATAAAATGGAATCGCAGAATAGTATGAAGATTGAAAGATGGAAGCACAAAGGTAATGCATTGGTTGTTTTTAGTACATGATATAGGATGATAAGGCATATTAATTATTCAAGCATTCCAAAGCTCACATAACTTAGTCATTGTTGGTGCATACCAATCACCAATTGAAGGCTTGGAAGATCAAATGATGAAGGAAGAATCAATTCCTAAAGTGTGGAAGAAGATTACATTCAGAGGACAAGAGAAGTGTACACATATGTACATTAGTATAGTCATAGATGACTTAGATCTTTTGTTTAGTAAGAATCATGTACAAAATCATCTATAAATACTTTGAGAAAAGTCGGGGCATGTATGAGAGCATATGTGACAATAGTTAGAAGTCAAGAATGAGTGAGATAGAAGTTATGAGATAGAGAAAAGTGTTTTTGAGTTAGCTCTCATCACTCAGTTGTAATTCTTCTGAGTAAAGGAAAATTTTTGCGCCCGATGTTTCTGCGTGTTCTCCTTCTACAGTAGATCAATTGTGAAATGCTTTTGTACAAGTCTAAGTTGAGAGTTGCTTGACCTCTGTGCAAAGTTTCAGCTTCCAATTGTAATCAGGCTGAGTGAATTAAGTGTAGGAACATTCATATGTGAAGTGTGTTCACTGGTTCCTAAAACAGGCGCAGATTTCGAAGTCAATGTTTTGGTCATTTCTCCTAGCACAGTTTAAAGTTTTGCATGAGTGAGGGCTTAATCTTTAAGTTGGAAGATAAGCTACTTATGTCTAGAAGCATTTTGTAAAACGGGTTCTATTCAAGGAGAACCAAGTCTTAAAAGTTACAGGTGTAAAGTCGACTGTTCTGGATGACAGTTTCTGACATAGGTAACTTGAGAAGTTGATTTCTCAAGCTATACTTAATCTTTTGAAGAGATTCAACTTGGAGTAGATGCGCAATCTCTAGGAGATACTTCGTACAAAGTTTCATCAAAAACTTTACACGTTTGATAGGTCAATGTGAAGAAATAGTGCAGCAGACTTTTCTGTGTTTCATCTTCTTCACAGATTTGTTAATCTTTTGATAATTAGCAATTGATCTTCTAAATTAGTGGAGTGTTTGACTTATTCTTGGTATAGAGGTGCTCTAATCACAAGAATAAGTTGTTCTTTTGGAGATTAACATTCTCCATCAGTGGTATCAGAGCAGGAGACATCAATTTGAAGAAAGGAGGATCCAGACTGCTGCAGATTCAAGAAATTCAACACTTGAAGGACTAAGAAGTGAAAGCTTGGAGTCAAAGCTCGAGGAGAAGACTATTTGACATCAAGAAAGGCAAAAGGAGTTCAATTCGAAGTAAAGGTACATACATTGTTTGTAAAGCTTGAAGATTTCAATACACAGGTGGATACAAGATGGGAGAAAGCTTGCAGATTGATAAGCTAGATAGGGAGAACTATCCAGCATGGTCCATGAGGATGGAAGCACACCTCATGAGCAAAGATCTTATAGCATTTATTACAGGAGATGAAGAAAAACCTGAGTTTACAGATCCAAGCATTCCTACTAGGGAAGAGCTTGCAATGTTGAAGACTTGGATGAGAAAGGATGCTCAAGCAAGGAGTATCATCTACATGGCTGTAAATGATTATCTTCTACCTCACATCAGAGGTTTGGAAAGTGCTACAGATGTTTGGAATGCCTTGGAAGAGCATTTCCAAAATACAACTAAGTCTAGGAAGTCCTCACTATGGGCTGAGTTCACAACCTTCAAGAAGAAGAGCTCACAATCAATTTCAGACTATGTGGCAAGGATGAAGGATATTGCAGATAGCTTGGGAGCAGTGGATGAAGACATTGAAGAGGAAAAGTTGGTAAGACAAATACTTACAGGTCTAAGAGGTGATGAGAAGTGGAAGCCTTTCATATTGTCCATAGAATTGTCACTTGATCACTTTACTCCTGACCTTAATCAATTGCTAGGACACATGCTAACTTTTGAGCAGGATCTTAAAGGAGACAATGATAGAAGTACAAGTCAAGCTATGTACTCCAAGGACAAGAAAAAGAATGGCAAGGGAAAGCAATCAAATGATGATGAAGGGAATTCAAATCAAGCTAACTTCACAAAAGGAAAGATGAATTTCAGAGGTAAAGGTAGAGGAGGTAAGAACAAAGATAATGCTAAAGCTTGTTGGATTTGTGGCAGAACAAATCATTTGGCAAATGATTGTTGGTATAACAATCAAAATGGTGGAAACAATAATCAGAATTATAGTCAAAGAGGTAGAGGAGGCGGAAACCAAAGAGGCAATTTCAGAGGAAGAGGAGGTAGGACATCATATGGTAGAGGAGGGGGAAGAAACTTCTAATCTCAGTCCTACAACAATAATTATTACAATTATGCATCAGATCAGAAGGATGACATGACTCTTATCTTGAATGCAACTCATGAATCAATGGGAGAAGATCAAAGAGTGTTTTATATTGACTCAGGGTGCAGCAACCATCTGAGTGGGAATCTATCCTTGATGACTGATATGGAAGCAAGGGTGAATGGACATACAGTTCAGACAGGTGATAATACCAAACATAAAGTGGAGAGTATTGGATCAGTGAAGACAAAGAGTGGAAGTACACTTCTGAGCAAGGTACTTTATGTTCCTACTATTCCTAAAAATCTGATAAGTGTAGGGCAAATTGTGGAGAAAGGATATGAAGTAAGATTCACAAATGATGGTGTCTATGTACAAGATCCAAATCAGGGATATAGAAACATAATTGCAGGTAAAAAGGAAGGAAGATTGTTCACTCTCAAAGTCCAAGGTAATGTGGGACATGCATTATTTACCTATGGAGGTCAAAAGGTATCTGAATTAGACCTATGGCATAAAAGGCTAGGTCATTTCAATGAGAGAGCTATAAAGGAGATGTCAAAGAATCAGGTGGTGCTTGGATTGCCAAATATTGAAGGGCAACATATGGTGTACAAGTGTGAAGCTTGTCAATTAGGTAAAGCACATAAGAGTTCTTATAACAAATCAGGGTACAAGTATTCAAATATGCTTGAATTGGTTCATACAGATGTATGGGGTCCCTCAAGGGACTATAGTATAAATGGATCCAGATATTATGTGTTGTTTGTTGATGATGCAACCAGATGGATTACTTTGTATGTAATCAAGGATAAATCAGAAGTTTTCAAGACATTCAAACATTTTCATGCTTATGCAGAAAGGATCACAGGACAAAAGCTAAAGAGGTTAAGATCAAATGGAGGGGGAGAGTATTTCTCTAAAGAGTTTGATGATTATTTGTGGAATGCAGGTATCAAAAGAGAAGTAACTTGCAGGTACTCCCCTCAACAGAATGGAGTAGCAGAAAGGAGAAATAGGACTCTTGTAGAGTTTGCAAGAGCCATGATGAAGGAAAAGAATTGTCCAAATTACTTATGGGCAGAAGCCATTAACACTGCAACATACCTTGTGAATAGGTTGCCTTGCAAAGCTTTGGATGGAGGAACCCCTTATGAAGCATGGTGGGGTAAGAAGCCTAGTCTTGATCATTGTAAAGTATTTGGATGTATTGCATATGCTTATGTTCCTTCACAATTAAGACATAAGCTAGAACCAAAAGCAGAGAAGTATGTGTTTATTGGATATGATGATAGACAGATGGGTTACAGGTTGTGGAGTCCATCCACAAAGCAATTTCTTGTTACTAAAGATGTGACATTTGATGAGCAAAATATGTGGTATACAGGATCACCAAATGAGTATACAGGTGTTGAAGAAATTCAAAGGAAAGGAAAGGCAAAGGTAAAAGTTTGTGAAGAAATTGTTGATGAAGTTGACTCTAGATGTAGAGTGCAGGATCATGTAGAAGAAGGGCCAAGATTTGATCCAGAATCAAATGAGGCTGAAACTTCAAGAAGTGCAGAAATCAGGAGATCTACAAGGGAAAGGAAAGAGCCTATAAGGTATAGTTATGATACATCTTTCCTAACAACAAAAGATTATGCCTACATTGTTAAAACAGAAGAAGATCCTACCACTTATGAAGAAGCCAAAGGTAAACAGAATTGGGAGAAGGCAATGCAAGAAGAGTATGATGCTCTACTTGAAAATGAAACTTGGGAACTAGTACCAAGACCAAAGAATCAGAAGGTCATTGGATGCAAGTGGGTATACAAAACAAAGAGGTTTGCAGATGGTAAGGTGTCTAGATATAAGGCTAGACTTGTGGTCAAAGGTTATGCCCAAACTTATGGGGTAGATTATGATGAAACCTTTAGTCCTGTTGCTAAGATGTCTACAATTAGGACATTGATTGCTATTGCTGCTTGCAAGGGATGGAAATTATCACAATTGGATGTGAAAAATGCATTTCTAAATGGATACATTGCAGATGAAGTATATATGGAGCAACCAGAAGGTTTCATGGAGTCAATTGGATCAGATTATGTGTGTAAGCTCAAGAGAGCTTTATATGGGTTGAAGCAAGCCCCAAGAGCTTGGAATTACAGATTGGTCAAGTTCTTGAATGAATGTGGATTTCAAGCATCAAAGGTAGATAGTAGCTTGCTAGTGAAGGCAAGTGAAAATGGATACATTTACATGTGCATTTATGTTGATGATATTATTGTTACAGGAACAGATGCTCAAGGAATCAATGAACTCAAAAGACAAATAGAGAAGGAGTTTAAGATAAGTGATTTGGGAAACTTATCTTATTTTCTAGGAATGCAGATTGTGTATACTCAACATGGAGTATATGTTTCACAAGAGAGATACTTGAAGAATCTTTTAGTCAAATTTAACATGGAAGATTGTAAGACCTCAACTACACCATTGGAGGTAAATTATAAATTAAGCAGGTATGGAAGTGAAGAGTTCAATGATATGAAGAAATATCAGAGTTTGGTAGGTAGTCTAATCTATGCTACCTTGACAAGGCCAGATCTATCATATGCAGTAGGTGTGTTGTCACAATTCATGCATTGTCCAAAGAAGACTCATTGGATTGCAGCCCAAAGGGTACTCAGATATATCAAGGGAACCTTAAGTGAAGGTTTGTACTATGGTTTCACTTCTGACACAAGAATCAAAGTGTTTAGTGATGCAGATTGGGCAGGTGACTCAGATGATAGAAGATCTACTCATGGATATCTATGTTATGTTGGAGATAAGTTAGTTTCTTGGTGTTCAAAGAAGCAACACACAGTTGCTTTATCATCCATAGAAGCTGAGTATAAGGGAATGGTAGAAGCTGCAAAGGAAGTGATATGGTTGAAGACCTTGATGAAAAGCTTTGAGATTGATCATAGTACTCCAATAATTTTTGGAGACAATATGAGTTCTTTGTATTTGGCAGCTAACCCTGTTTTTCATGCCAGGACTAAGCATATAGAGATTCAGTATCATTTCTTGAGGGAAAAGGTACTAGATAAAGAGATTGAAGTGATGTACACTCCAACAAAAGAACAAGTGGCAGATATGATGACAAAGAGTCTGGATGGACCTAAGTTACAAAGGTTCAAAGACATGGCAAGTATAAAGAAGACAGAGAAAACCTCAATTGATGATTGAGGGGGAGCTGTTGGTGCATACCAATCACCAATTGAAGGCTTGGAAGATCAAATGATGAAGGAAGAATCAATTCCTAAAGTGTGGAAGAAGATTACATTCAGAGGACAAGAGAAGTGTACACATATGTACATTAGTATAGTCATAGATGACTTAGATCTTTTGTTTAGTAAGAATCATGTACAAAATCATCTATAAATACTTTGAGAAAAGTCGGGGCATGTATGAGAGCATATGTGACAATAGTTAGAAGTCAAGAATGAGTGAGATAGAAGTTATGAGATAGAGAAAAGTGTTTTTGAGTTAGCTCTCATCACTCAGTTGTAATTCTTCTGAGTAAAGGAAAATTTTTGCGCCCGATGTTTCTGCGTGTTCTCCTTCTACAGTAGATCAATTGTGAAATGCTTTTGTACAAGTCTAAGTTGAGAGTTGCTTGACCTCTGTGCAAAGTTTCAGCTTCCAATTGTAATCAGGCTGAGTGAATTAAGTGTAGGAACATTCATATGTGAAGTGTGTTCACTGGTTCCTAAAACAGGCGCAGATTTCGAAGTCAATGTTTTGGTCATTTCTCCTAGCACAGTTTAAAGTTTTGCATGAGTGAGGGCTTAATCTTTAAGTTGGAAGATAAGCTACTTATGTCTAGAAGCATTTTGTAAAACGGGTTCTATTCAAGGAGAACCAAGTCTTAAAAGTTACAGGTGTAAAGTCGACTGTTCTGGATGACAGTTTCTGACATAGGTAACTTGAGAAGTTGATTTCTCAAGCTATACTTAATCTTTTGAAGAGATTCAACTTGGAGTAGATGCGCAATCTCTAGGAGATACTTCGTACAAAGTTTCATCAAAAACTTTACACGTTTGATAGGTCAATGTGAAGAAATAGTGCAGCAGACTTTTCTGTGTTTCATCTTCTTCACAGATTTGTTAATCTTTTGATAATTAGCAATTGATCTTCTAAATTAGTGGAGTGTTTGACTTATTCTTGGTATAGAGGTGCTCTAATCACAAGAATAAGTTGTTCTTTTGGAGATTAACATTCTCCATCAGTCATATTGTATGAGACCAATATGAAAGCATGAAAGTTGCAACAAAAGAATGAAAAGGTGACTACACTAATAATAAAATTAATATGTAAGTCACTTGCATCCATTGGCGTCAATGGTGATGATGACAAGATACAAGTGTGCCTTCATGATTTGGTTTCATGCATATGAGTAGTCTAGGACCTCCTTGAAGTAGGGATAATTATCTTAAACTTTTTTGGTCGATTTCCATGCTAAGAATTGAAGAAAAAGAACTATGTGATTTTATGAGAGGTATTTTGCTTCAATAGAGGAAGATGTGAAGGTAGATTCTAATATGGGGTAATAATAGTCGAAACCAAGGATGAAAAAAACAACAAAGAAACACAAGAGGTAAAGAATAGTTTCTTGCAAAGAGGGCAAAATAGCTTGTTGAAATTGTTGATATATTTAGGTAGTGATGTGTGTGAACACTCTAGGACCGCCGGGGCACTTTTTTCCCTCTTTAGGAGGTTTTTTTCCCCCGGCTTGTATATACGCCTATTGCCCTAATGGGCTACTTATCTTTGTACATTCTCTAGTAATACATTCAGTCCTGTGTGTTGTGCTCCAAGCTTCTTCTTCTTCCTTGTGCTGTTCGCGTGCTTCCGCAGACGTCTAACTCCAACAATTAGTATCAGAGCAGGTCGTTGCTTCTTCTAGGGCGCCGTCGACACTCCTCCGTTTGCAGTCTCAGATTCGCACAAAATTTGGTGAGCATACTCAGGGTGTTTCCGAGATCAAAACAGCTTCGCTGTGTGGTGCCGAAATCGCGAGCTGAGCTCGTTTCGGCCTCCAAACGCACTATCGCAGTGCTTGTGCAGGCTATTTCGTCCTTTTGTGCCAAAGGTATATACCAGTTTCTGTTCGCCAGTTTAAGCGTCTCGAAGTCTGCTACAGGTCTAGCAGAACTCGTCTGGGCAGTTCTGTTCAACTTTTTGAGATACAGTCAATTTTCTGCATCAAGGTATTTTAGTCACCGGCCATGGCTGAAAGCAGTGATGTATTCCGTATGTTGGCTGTTGAGGATAAGTTGGATGGTACCAACTACCCATTATGGGCTTATATGATGCGACATGTACTGGTTGCAAAAGGATTGTGGAACATTGTGCAGGGTGTTGAAAGACGTCCTGTTACACCTGTAACGACAGGTACTGCAAATACAGGTGTTGGAGCTGATGAAGATGGTGTCGAAGATGATATTCCGCAGATTCCTGTTCGTGCTGCTGTTTCTGTTGCACCTACTGCAGAGCAGATTCGTTGGGATGGCAGAGATGCCCAGGCACATGCATTGATAGCTTTGTCTGTTAAACGTGCCATTATTCCTCACATTCGCTCTTGCAGAACAGCAAAGGATGCTTGGGATACACTTACCACTTTGTACCAGGCTAGGAATGAGGCTCGTGTTGCTTACCTCCGAAAACAGTTGGAGAGTGAGCACATGAATGAAGGTGATTCGATGGACAGTTTTCTTACAAAGATCAAAGACCTGAAGGAACAATTGATTTCTGTTGATGAGGTTATACCAGATAGCTCACTTGTGCAGACCGTTCTGAATGGCCTTCCTGATTCATATCAGAGTTTTGCCTCTACTCTTCGATTGATGATGAAAGGAAATCCGAATGCCTTGTCATTTGAGGAATTAGTCTCTGTTCTGTTTCAGGAAGATCAGTCCAGGCAGAACAGGTCCATTATGCGTGTTGCAGATCAAGCTTTCCTGGCTAGTCAGAAGGGCAAAGGAAAATGGAGCTCTTCTACTAGTAAGCAGAAATCTGCAAGTGTTGCACAATCGAAGAACCAGGATAAAGATGAAAAGAAATCAGAAAAGCAGAAATTGTTCTGCAAGTACTGTAAAGGAAATGATCATATTATAAAGAACTGTCCAAAACTGGCTGCTAAAGAGGCAAAGAAGAAAGAGGCTGGAATGGTTGTTGCAGAGGCCTCTACACCAAAAACAGAGTCTGCAAATCTTGTGCAGGAAGAAGAATGGGCGTTTACTACTGTCTGCAGTTTTGACCCATCTTCTCATGATCAGTGCATGTCTGCAGTAGACTCAGATGTTTGGTACTTTGACAGTGGGGCAACCAAACATATTACCTCGCAGCGCAGTTTCTTCTCTTCACTCGAGCCTGCCCCTACAGGGAATACTGTCACATGCGCCAATAACTCCTCTTATCCTGTTATGGGAGTTGGCAAGATCATTCTGACTACTGCTGATGGTAGTTCTTTCACTTTGTCAGATGCTTTATTTGTGCCAGGGATCAAAAAGAACCTGTTATCAGTCTCTGCATTAGCCAAGATTGGCTTGGTTGTGAAATTCGTTGATGATAGGTGTACAGTCCATGATCTCTCAAATGGCGATGTAATTATTGCTTCTGGCATTTTATGTCGTGGGCTGTATAAGCTCATAGACTATGAAAAATCTGTGAATGATTCGGCATGTGCAGTTCATGATTCTCAGGCTATGTTAGATGCAAAGCTTTGGCATGCACGCTTTGGTCATCTGAATTTTGCTAGTTTGTTACGCCTGCAGAAATCTGAAATGGTGTCCTCTTTGCCCAAACTTGAGGCACCTGGAAAACATGTTTGTGAAGGCTGTATTTTGGGCAAAATGCAGCGTTCTTCCTTTCCAAAAGATGGTTCAGTTCGGGCTATGCAGAAATTGCAGCTTGTACATAGTGATGTCTGTGGTCCTATGCAGACACCCTCTTTTGGAAATTACCTTTACTTCGTGACTTTCATTGATGATTTTTCCAGGCATGCATGGGTATATCCACTCAAAGCAAAGTCCGAAGTGTTCATGTGCTTCAAACAGTTTTTGGTTTTGGCTGAAAATCTGTCAGCATGTAAAATGGGCACCCTCCATTCTGATCAAGGGGGGGAATATATGTCTTCAGATTTTAATGCATTTCTGGCTGAACGTGGGATAAAACACCAGTGTACAGTGCCGTATACACCTCAACAGAATGGAGTTGCTGAACGAAAGAACAGGTCACTCATGGAGATGGCGAGGTGCATGGTCAAAAGTCAGGCTTTACCACATAGTTTCTGGCTTGAGGCTGTCATGTGTGCAGCATATGTACTGAACAGGTGTCCCACGAAAGCGTTGCAGTCTATCACTCCATATGAGGCTTGGCATGACCGCAAGCCATCTGTTGCTCATCTGCGTGTTTTTGGTTGTTTGGCATATGCATTAGTGCCTGAACAACATCGCAGAAAATTGGATGATAAGGTAGTAAAATGTATTTTTGTTGGGTACAGTTCTGAAAGTAAAGGCTATCGTCTGTATCATCCACAGACTAAACGCATTCTGGTTAGCCGTGATGTTGTCTTTGTGGAAGATGCTATTCAGCCATTGCTTTCATGTACTAAGGAGACATCTGTTAGCTCCAAAGACATGTATGATACTTTGATGCCTCTTTTTACAGGTGGACAGGCTAGCGCTGGTCCTAATGAGGCAACTTCTCAACCTTTGCAGGTTTCATATGATGATGCAGATCATTCCATTTCTGATGCAGATTTACATGATGCACTTGTTGATGAGAGAGCTGATATTGAACAGGCAAAAACTATGCCAAAATGGCTGGTGCAGACTTTGCGTGACAGCAAATTAGATGCACCTTTGTCATATCGTACTCGTTCAGGCTCTCATAGTACCTCCTTTGCATCAGATTGCTATGCTATGGCTGCATCTAGTCTCTGTGATGAGAATGAGCCTGTTTCTTTTGATGAAGCACAAAATTCAGAAAATTGGATGGCTGCTATGCAATCTGAGTATGATGCTATAATGAAGAATGGTACATGGTCTTTATGTGACTTGCCTCCTGGCAAGAAGGCCATTGGCACTAAGTGGGTATACAAGCTGAAGCGTAAACCTGATGGTACAGTTGACATGTATAAGGCTAGGCTTGTTGCAAAGGGTTATGCGCAGGAAAGAGGCATTGATTTTGATGAGACCTTTGCACCTACATGCCGTATGACTACTGTTCGGAGCATTTGTGCACTTGCAGCCCATCATGGTTGGAATGTACATCAGTTGGACATTAAAACAGCATTTCTGAATGGTGACTTGCATGAAGAAGTGTATGTTTTTCAGCCCCGTGGCTTTGTGCAGAAAGGGCATGAAAACCAGGTGTGCAGGTTAAAGAAGGCGTTACATGGTTTAAAGCAAGCACCACGTGCTTGCTATGAGAAAATACATGCCTATCTGATTGCACATGGTTTTGAGAACAGTCCAACTGAAAGCACCTTATATGTTAAGTGTGCTAATGATGTGCTTTTGATCATTGTTGTCTATGTAGACGACATGCTGCTCACTGGTCCTCTTGAGAAGCATATTGCTGATTTCAAGGCTGATTTGCATGCCTCATTTGAGATGTCTGATTTGGGGCATTTGCATCACTATTTGGGCATTCAGTTTATGCAAGTTGATGGTGGAATGGCTTTGTGTCAAACGAAATATATTGACACATTATTGTAGCGTTTTGGCCTTGAAGACTGTAAGCCTATTGCCACTCCTATGGAGACAGGTTTACGATTGAGTCTTCATGATGCTGGAGATGCATTTGATGCTGTTCTCTATCAGCAGGCTGTTGGATGCTTGATTTACTTATGCATTACTCGGCCAGATATTCAGTTTGCTGTCTCACAGATGAGCAGGTTTATGCATTGCCCAGGAGTCACGCATTGGAAAGCGGTTAAGCGCATCTTTCGCTACTTGAGTGGTACTCGGCTACTTGGGTTGTTTTATCCCAAGGGGGGATCACTACCGCCAGATTTGCATGCTTTTTCTGACTCAGATTGGGCTGGTTGCTATGACACTCGTGTGTCCACCAGTGGTTTTTGCTTCATGCTTGGTAGCTCATGTATATCTTGGTTGAGCAAGAAGCAGCCTACTGTGGCCACTTCGAGTTGTGAGGTTGAGTATAGGGCAGCTTTCACAGCGACTGTTGAGTGTGTGTGGCTCAGACGCCTTATGGCTGATTTGGGTGTTGGCCAGTCTTCTGCCACCACCATCTTCACTGACAGTCAGAGCGCATTGGCAGTTGCGAGGAACCCTGTGTTCCATGCTCGCACTAAGCACATTGAGGTGCATTATCACTATGTCAGGGAGAGGTTCTCTGCTGGGGAGATCAGCTTGGCATATGTGCCCATGCAAGAGAACATTGCAGACCTTTTCACGAAGGCTCTGCCTAGGGAGAAGTTTGAAGCTTTCCGCAAAGCTTTGGGCTTACTTCCTTTTGTGGAGTGATTTCCACATAGCTCGGCACTTCCTTATACATGAGTGCCAGCTCCTTGTTCACCGCATCACTCCCAGGGGAGATTTGTTGATATATTTAGGTAGTGATGTGTGTGAACACTCTAGGACCGCCGGGGCACTTTTTTCCCTCTTTAGGAGGTTTTTTTCCCCCGGCTTGTATATACGCCTATTGCCCTAATGGGCTACTTATCTTTGTACATTCTCTAGTAATACATTCAGTCTTGTGTGTTGTGCTCCAAGCTTCTTCTTCTTCCTTGTGTTGTTCGCGTGCTTCCGCAGACGTCTAACTCCAACAGAAATTATCAAACGAATGAGTTTGATGATGGTAATAGACGATGTCCAAATCATGCTAAATCGAGTCATTCTATATTCGAATATAGAATGAGAATTTAGAATAGTAGAAAGACGCAAAACAATTGTTCCAGTTCGAGGTCTATAGAAGCACATGAATAGGACAATGATGAAGAAGAAGCTTGGAGCACAACACAATACAAAATGTATTACCAAGTGAATGTACAAAGATAAGTGAACCATTAGGGTTGTAGACATATATACAAGCCATGGGAAAAAACCTCTTATAGAGGGAAAAAAGTGTCCTAATGGTCCTAAGTGTGTTCACATACATCACTATTGAAATATATCAATGAATTTTCCCTAGGAGTGATGTGATGAACAAGGAGTTGGTACTCATGTATGAGGAAGTGCCAAGCTATGTGGAATTAAAGAGATCAATCCACAAAAGGAAGTAAGCCCAAAGCTTTATGAAAAGCTTCAGACTTCTCCCTAGGCTAAGCCATTGTGAAAAGGTTTGTAACATTATTTTAAGTGGGCACATAAGTCAGATTGATCTCTCCATCACAAAACCCCCACATGAAATAATGATAGTGCATCTCAATGTGCTTTGAGCGAGCTTATTCAGGGTTTCTCATAACTGGTAATGTGTTGTGACTGCCATTAAAGATGGTGATTGAGGAAGGCTAACCAACACCCAAATCATTCAGATGGTATTTGAGCCACACACACTCAACATTAGTTGTGAAACCTTCCCTAAATACTCAACCTCATAACTAGAGATAGCTAGAGTAGGTTGCATCTTGTTCAACCAAGATATACGTGAGCTACCAAGCATGAAGCAACAATCATTGGTGGACACACATGTTGAGGATGTAAGGATCATGTAACATTACTCCTATGTTCTTATACATACATCTTTTATAGAGCATTATGTCAAGAAGATCATTATGTGGGTTTTTAGGTTCCCACACATGTATGCACGTCTCTCTTCTCCTCTTTCTCCCCCCATCTCCTCCTTGCTCTTTTTTCACTCCACCAAAGACCTTCATTGGTATTAGAGAAATTTGAAGGATGTGTGCAAGGAGCTTCAATGGAAGCTTAAGATATAAGAGATGAATGTGTAGGTCGGCATCTTCTACACAATAAGTTGGTATTTTGATCATAACTCGAGCTAGACAGCTCGAATTGATGCAATTTAAATTTCTATATGTAGCTTGCAAAGAGATCTACAAGTTTGCAGTAGAACATCAATTTTAATCGGGAGCAGAAGGGCATCAAAAATTTAAAAATCCGTAAAGTTTTGTGTAAGTCGGACTGATGTTTTAATCTTGATAGTAAGTTCGTTTTTCGCTTATAACTTGAGCTACAAGCATCAGATTGAAGTGATTTGAATCATTGTGTGTAGCTTAGGAAAGCTTCTACAAATTTATACTAGAGCATAAGTGTATATTCATACTTCTAGGCTACCAAAATTATAGAATATAGACATGCAATACTCGTTTTGATAGTAGTATACTATTTTGGTCATATCTTCAACTACATGTTTTAGATGGAGAAACTTTCAATATTAAATTTGTAATGGAGATTGAGATCCTTAATTTTTTTCACGAGATTAGATGCAAATTTTAAAGTTTGGAGCCTTAAAAATGCAATATATAAACTGTTTGGTTTTTTCTATGCAACCTTAAAGATAGTTGAAATTGAAATTATCTTCAAATCTATTTTGAGCTCTTACATAGTTGTGAGCCGTGTGAGCTTTTGTGCTTCAGTCGTGGTTTCTATTTGATCACGTATGATCATTGTGCGAGCTCCTCCGTATGAGATTAGAGCATGATCTTTTCAAGTGTTTGGCATGTGAGATGGCATTGTCGTATACCTTTTAGGTTTATGCCATCACGAGTTAGATCATAATATTATCAATGGATGTATAGGCATTGTGGTCTATATCTTGTTTACGCTACTTGAATATGGTTTTACTTGTTGATTACACATACTTTATGAGAGTTGATTAATTTGGATCTTGATTAGTATGTGTATTCTTGTTTTCATTGTAGGTACATGATCTCGATTGGAGCCTTAATTTCACATCTGTTTATCAGTTGGATTGGCTATTACATTAGCTATATCATTGATTTGACATTTGATTTGCTAGTTTGATTCTTGGCATATGTGCATGGTGATTCCTACATGGTTATTTAGTTCTAGAGTTCATTTTATAGAGGAGTTGCTACCAAAATTTTGTGAGCTTTTATGCTAGAAGATTACTCTAGTAGATCCTTGAAGCTTGCATTACTTTTTTATAAAAGTAAAATTTTGAATTTTTTTGTTCAGACCTTATTCTCTATGTGTTCTCCACGTCCCAGTGTACTTAGGCCCGTGTTTGAGCCTTGCCCTTCTCTTTGGCCTTTTTCCCTCAAGCTCCATTGTGTGCTTAAGCTTCCTTGTCTGCTTTGGCAACTAACACTTCCCCCTTTCGAATCTGTTGTCCCAAATAGACCCTTGTGGTTCAACATGATCAATGAAATAGTGGATAATTGTGGCCATTTCTTGCAGTCCCCTTGAGAGATCTACGTCAAGATGTTTCCAATCAACTATGCTTGGGAATTTTGGATGCGAGAGTCTATAATGCATGGAGTATACTGCTTGTTCGCATGCAAAGAGTTGTAGAAGGTGAGTGGGTTTTGAAATAAATACCTCGGAGTGGTACTCTGAGAAACCTGATGTGAACATATCTTCAAATGTTTGTTTGTAACATGCAAGGAGATACTTCATCCAACAGTGTCGTGCATAAACCATCTTGAGGGAAGGTGGTGTTGTGCTCACGTTATAAACTAGATCTAAATTTCCATTTTCAAAGCTTGGTGTGGACACATGATGATTTTCCAAAAGGTCTTGAATACCAGAAGCATGAGGTCTAATTATATCTTGATAAGCATCTGTGCAATGACATTAGGCATGGGTTTCAAGCAAGGCATCCAACGGCATATTGTTGCAATCATATATGCTAATATTGGAGGTCCGTAGGGAGGTACAAGACATGGCTAGTTAACCCAATCTATGCATTGTACATTATTATTTACCTTGATAGCAAATACCTTTCATGAATGACACCTTGGGAGTGGTCCATAGCACAGGTTATATAAAATTTGTAGCAGAGCATTCGACCATGCGCATAGCATTTTTGGTATTGTAATAAGTTCGCCCTCCAATTAAGCTAACTTTTGTCTGCATGAACATTGGTTGATTGCTATATGAAAAGAATTCAATCTAGAATTGTTTTTACTTTGCCGATAGTAACGATACAAAATGATGAGCTTTCAAAGGTTCATAGTTACCTTTATATGTTAAAATATACAAGAACGAATGGTGCTGAGTCTCTCTCTCTCTCTCTCTCTCTCTCTCTCTCTCTCTCTCTCTCTCTCTCTCTAGCGCGTTTGTCATCGCACACGTGTGCATGCATCTCTCCATGTCTATGTTCATGACCACACCCATATGCATGTCTATGTCAATAGTGATTAGGACACATGCAAAGCAACATGTGTCTACATGTACATGCATAGGAGCAGTGGTCTGGAGGTTTGAGGGCGTAGCTGTTTGATGTGGTGTATATTAGGAAATTTAAAACATGCAAGTGTTGGATTCCAAGACTGGAAGCACACACACAAACAACATGAGGAGCACAACACACAAACAACATGCAAGTGTTGGATTCCTAAGTATGTAATGTAAACGAGTTAAAAATGTGCTGACACGATCCTTAAGTGTGTTCACACTCATCACGTTTAAAACATACTAGCAAATCTGCTAACAAATATACTATCTTGAGAGTGATAATATAGTTAACAAAGAGCTCACGCTGATGTATAAGGAACTGCCAAGGTGTATGGACTGAGTTCAATTCACACAAAAGGGAGTCCAAAGCGTTTTTGACACTAGGTTATTCTGTATGGATGCATGAGACAAATTTATTTCTCTTGCATGGAGTATTTCATTGACATAATGCTATTGCATTGCTTTAGGCAACTTTGGAATATTGGGTTCTTCACAATTTCTTGTGCCTCGATTGTGAGATGGTAGTTCGACCAACTCTCAAACCAGCCATGAGGGTTTTGAGCCCCACACACACACACACACACACACACAACCATAGTTACAAGGCTTCCCTACCAACATCACGGCTGAAAGTGGCCTCATTACACCACTTATTGCTCATCAAGATATACGCGAGCGAACAAGCATGAAGCAAAAAACACTTTATGAATACACAAGTAGCAGAACAATCAACGAGATAAGAGTAAAAAGGAGAGGATGTAAATCTAATGATAATAAGGATCCCACCTTTGAGATGAAACAATAGAAGCTATTGGGTACCACTCAACTAGTGAAACATATGATTAACCATTTGCTAATGATTGGCTCTTGGGCTATGGGTTAAAAAATAAAATTTACATCATGTTATGCATAATCATGCGAATGCTTTCTTGGTAGAAACTAGCATCAGATCCATCCCTAACATCATGAAGCCTCAATCATCAACTTGTCTTCATGGGATTTGCAAAGATTCTGTAGTCCTTAAGATTGAAATATTGCACTAAAATCTTTTGTTTGACACAGCAATGCCTTCTTCATCATGTGTAAACTCAATGTTTAAATAATGGTGCAAAAGCTTCAAATCCAACATTTCAAAAGAGGCATGCAAATCTCCCTTAATATACATCTATTAGGAGCGATGAGCAACAAGTCATGAATATAAATAATGACTAAGACCACATCATTTGCATGCTTCACTTACAAGGTGCTCTTTACTTGGATAGATATGATATTCAATTGCTAACAAGTAGATATGTATTGTTTCATACTAAGCATGTAATGCCTTCTTTGATTGATACGCAAATTTGTCTTTCCCCTTCTATATAATCATGATATTATAATATATACTTGTAAGTTTGTATTTTAAAATTCATTCTAATGTCCAATTTTACACTCCAACCATTATGAGTTGCAAGTGTAGGGATGCTACAAACAATTGCCAAATGGGACATAGTAGTAACGGTCTCATTAAAATGAATGCCTTTCTTTTGAGGATAATCTTTGGCTACAAGTCTAGCCTTAATTGTGATCAATTATACCATCAATTTTGCTTTCAACTTGTACATCCATTGGCAATTGCCTTCTAATTAGAAGGAAAATCACAAATTTACCAATCCTAGTCAATATAGTTTACAGAGATCTCTTGAAGAAACTAGATATCAAAGGATTTATGAGAAGGTGCAACTAGCATGAGTGTGGACATAATCTTATATTATTATGAAGAGATGTGAGCAAATAGAAGAAGTTAAGCATGGGTCCTACAAAAAATAGGTCAATTAATAAACTTTTCAAGTGCGATTTTCTCGCTTTCTTTAGAGTATTTCATCTTCAGAATATCACTGATTATGTATATCGGTGGATAACCAAAGATTGAGTTTTTATGATGTGGACCATCCAATCACACAGTCACTCAAATTTTAGTGAAAATACAACATAGAAATTGAGTTTTCTTTTAGTGTGTACCCTCTAGTCACATGGTATAACAAAGTTAACAAAAACATCTCACTTTTAGGCATCTTTTGGAGAACTATAAATTTCTAGAGAAACAGAAAATATTATGGAATTAGTTCACTTGTGAGATACTTTTGAACATAAGGAACCTTAAGAAATGATGATTTATTATGAAAAAAATATTTGTGGGTAAATACTACTAGAGGTACATCAAAGGAGATCACAAAAATCCTGTAAACGCCAAAATAAAATGGAATCACATAATAGTGAAAGGAGTATGAAGATTGAAAGATGGGAGCATAAAGGTAATGTATTGCTTGTTTTTAGTACATGGCATAGGATGATAAGGGATATTAATGATGCAATTTGGCATTGGCAAAGGAGTCTCCAAATAAAAGTAGTATTGCTAGTGTGCAATTGGATTCAACCTTGGATGATCTAGCACACAAATTGACTAAAGAATCAAATCTCCCCTCAACGTGCGAAAGACACATGAAGAGGCCTAATGAGAATAATTGTTTCCAATCTTGTGGGGGTGACCAATCTACTAGATTTTTCCCTAGACAAAGCCAAGGGTCAAAACCTACTAAAAAAAATATAGCACTTCTTAGTGGTACAAAATAGATCAGCAAATTATCAAACACTCCATTGTATATTGTTACTACAATTGTCAAGTTGTTCCTCAGCCTTAGACGAGTTAAAGACCACAAGGGTATCAAATCCCAGAGTTTTACACACATAAATAAAATCAATACCAACCAAGAATGAATAAAAACCAACAATTCAATGCACAAACACAAAGATCATATCAGAATAGGGAATCCTATTATGGCCAAAGGCAGAATTATTTTGTTGAAGGTCCGCCATGTCATTTTAATCAATTTGGGAAAAACCTAGCACAATCAGTTTTAAGGAAACAAATTCCTCAACTTGGCCAAGTTATTATACTCATGTACACATTAGAAGAGAACCGTGAAGGAGCACTAGTGCCAACTGATCCACAAATTGATTTAGTGAACAATGGAAGTCTCTATGACTATGGTTATGAGAGTTTTTATGAGGAGGAAAGGGACAATAATCAAGGAAATAATCCTCAATTGGAACTAGGGCAAAATATTTATGATTACAATGAGCTAGAGAGCACGTGTTTGGTATGCTAACCAATCACCACAATTCACTAAATCATACGGGTTCACCTCAAAGACCATCAATTCCTAAGGCACATGCTATAAGTGCAATGGCGATCACTTCATTCACCATTGATCAATACTCCAAGCCAAATTAAGACCTGATACTCATTAAAGAGGCTTCAATTATTGCCCATGATATGGTATGGACCATGTGATCAAGGATTGTCCTAAAAATGCAGCCACCACTAAAGTAACACTGTTGAACATGGTTACACATATTCCTTCGAGAAGTGATAGTGATCAAGCTACAATTGTTAGGACACATAATAAATCCTAATAATAATCTTGATTCGGATAAGGATCACTCAAGTTTGGACAATCCAAGTCCAAAGGTCATCCCAAGTCCAAAGACAAAGAAACGAAAAGTCCAAGAAGAATAAGAATGATCAAGATCAAGATAAAAGTTCACCAGAAGGTGAAAAGAAAAGAAATCCTACATGGAAAGAAAAAAGAGCATGACACATTAACCCTCTTAAAAAGAAGCTTAATGAAAGAATTAATTCACTATCATAATCTAGCTCACACCTCGATGATCGAGAAGTAGAAATTATAGTTAGATCCAAGCATCATGAGAAAGCAAGCCTCCAACAGATGAGGCAAAGTCTCCAAAAAAATGCTAGCATGCAAGGTTAGTATTGGAAACCCAAATGCATGAAGACCTACATATGCTCTTGAGATTACCAAGTTGGGATAACTACATGAACAACTATTGAGAATCATGATATATGCATCCAAGAGCTGATTTAGAGCAAGAACGGTTAGACATGTGAGATGGTTGAGGTAACTCAACAATTGCTAGAGAAGGTACATAACTCTCTCTCTAACACTAGAATGCCTAAGCCATGGCTCTATCAAATGACATATCTAATGCATCATCATATCCTTGAACTACCTAATCAAATAGTGGTGAATGGTTCTACACCAATTCTCATACAAGCACAAGATGAATTGACAAATCAAGTCACTAAGGACATAATTTCTCCTAAGGATTATACTCCCAAGTCACCTTTAGAGAGTAGACAAGGGGTGTTGGCACCTATCCAATTACACATGCCCTCTTTAGAAGATAGAAAACCACTTCAACCTAGTGAACCTAAAGCGATAGGTATCCAAGCCTCCCTTCACATAGATTGAAGAAAGAACACATGATGCAATCAATGACTTAGAAGTCCAAAGAATTGGACATGTTAGTAAGGAAATGTTTGAGTATGAGAGTGAAGCCTTAATACCTTACCCAAGTATATAGCAAACCATGAAGATACTTTGGAGTGTAAGAGGACCACACTTCTTTGATCAAAGAAGAACCAAAGAGTCTCCAATAAACTCTAGAGGATCTAAAGAAGGCCAGAGTGAAGTCTCACGATAGAAGAACTAATCAAAATTAAACCTTACTACTAGGATGACATTATTAGAAATGTAGGCTTGGATCAAAAGAAAGTAAAAATGGACACAGAAGTCACACAGATAGCCTTAGACAAGGTTGGTGAGTATAGTGAAGGTGATGAAGGGAATACATGCATTCCAATCACTTACAATGATGTTGCCACCAAGGCTATTATTGAGTCAAGAGAAGAGGTAGCAGTATCTACTAAGTCCTTGTGGATCAAATGGGGTAAACAGACATTGACTCCAACCCATGTGAAACTCCAACCAGAAGATGGAAATATGGACATACTATTAGGATTGCTAGAAGGTGTTACATTGACTACATGTGGTGTAGAGTTTGAGCATACTCTTACTATTTGTGATTTTGGAAAGACAAGCAAACATGGACTCTTATTAGGAAGAACTTTCTTGCACCAAATTCAAGTGGTGCAATGCTAGGGTAGAAATGTAGAATACATGCAACATCAAGGCACAAAAACACCGATAGTCTTGATATCTAACTCCTACAGCGACATGCCAACACTCCAATGGAGGGCCATCCATCAAAATTCAAAAGAAATTTCCGAACATGAGACCTAAAGTGAATCTAAAGTAGATGATGGGGAAATGGAAGCTGGAGGAAGTTCATGTATAGATGTGCCCTATTGCTCAATGAACAGAATCTAGAAAAAGAAGAAATGGAGATCTTAAGTGGGAGGATTGTAATTGTTGGAGTTAGATGTTTGCGGAAGCACATGAATAGCACAAGGAAGAAGAAGAAGCTTGGAGCACAACACATAATACTGAATATATTACTAGAGAATGTACAAAGATAAGTATCCCATTAGGGCAATAGGCATATATACAAGCCGAGGGAAAAACCTCCTAAAGAGGGAAAAAAGTGCCCCGATGGTCCTAGAGTGTTCACACACATCACTACCTAAATATATCACAAATCCCCCCTGGGAGTGATGCGGTGACTCAATCATAAACATGTCTCCATATGCGTGGCAATAGGCTTACAGTCTTCAAGGCCAAAATGCTGCAATAATGTGTCAATATTTTTCGTTTAACACAAAGCCATTCCACCATCAACTTGCCTAAACTGAATGCCCAAATAGTGATGCAAATGCCCCAAATCAGACATCTCAAATGATGCATGCAAATCAGCCTTAAAATCAGCAATATGCTTCTCAATAGGACCAGTGAGCAACATGTCATCAACATAGACACAATGATCAGAAGCACATCATTAGCATGCTTAACATATAAGGTGCTTTCAGTTGGACTGTTCTCAAAACCATGTACAATCAGATAGGCATGTATCTTCTCATACCAAGCACGTGGTGCTTGCTTTAAACCATATAATGCCTTCTTTAACCTACACACCTGATTTTCATGCCCTTTATGCACAAACACATGGGGCTGAAAAACATACACTTCTTCATGCAAGTCACCATTCAGAAATGTTGTTTTAATGTCCAACTGATGTACATTCCAACCATGATGGGCTGCAAGAGCACAGATGCTCCAAACAATATTCATATGGCATGTAGGTGCAAAGGTCTCATCAAAATCAACGCCTCTTTCCTATGCATAACCCTTTGCAACAAGCCTAGCCTTATACCTATCAACTATTCCATCATGCAGCTTGTAAACCCACTTAGTGCCAATGGCCTTCTTTCCAGGAGGCAAATCACATAAAGACCAAGTACCGTTCTTCATTATAGCATCATATTCAGATTGCATAGCAGCCATCCAATTTTTTGAATTTTGTGCTTCGTCAAATGAAACAAGATCATTCTCATCACAGAGACTAGATGCAGCCATAACATAGCAATCTGATGCAAAAGAGGCACTTTGAGAGCCTGATCGAGAATAATATGACAGAGGTGCATCTAATTTGTTGTCACGCAAAGTCTGCACCAGCCATTTTGGCATAGTTTTTGCCTCCTCAATGTCAATTCTCTCATCAACAAATGCATCATGTAAATCTGCATAAAAAATGGGATGATCTGCATCATCACATGAAACCTACAAAGGCTGAGAAGTTGCCTCATTAGGGCCAGCACTAGACTGTCCACCTGTAAAAAGAGGAAGCAAAGTATCATACATGTCTTCGGAGCTAACATATGTCTCCTTAGTACATGAAAGCAATGGCTGAATAGCATCTTCCACAAAAACATCACGGCTAACCAAAATGCATTTAGTCTATGGATGATACATACAATAGCCTTTACTTTCAGAATTGTACCCAACAAAAATACATTTTACTGCTTTATCATCCAATTTTCTGCGATGTTCAGGCACTAATGCATATGCCAAACAACCAAAAACGCACAGATGAGCAACAAATGGCTTGCAATCATGCCAAGCCTCATAGGGAGTGATAGAATATAGCGCTTTAGTGGGACACTTGTTAAGTACATATGATGCACACATGATAGCCTCAAGCCAAAAACTATGTGGTAAAGCCTGACTCTTGACCATACACCTCGCCATCTCCATGAGTGACCTATTCTTTCGTTCAGCAACTCCATTTTGTTGAGGTGTATACGGAACTGTACACTGGTGTTTTACCCCACGTTCAGCCAGAAATGCATTAAAATCAGAAGACATATATTCCCCCCGTCGATCAGAATGGAGGGTGCCCATTTTACATGCTGAGAGATTTTCAGCCAAAACCAAAAATTGTTTGAAGCACATGAAGACTTCGGACTTTGCCTTCAATGGATATACCCATGCATGCCTGGAAAAATCATTGATGAAAGTCACAAAGTAAAGATAATTTCCAAAAGAAGGTGTCTGCATAGGACCACAAACATCACTATGTACAAGCTGCAATTTCTAAGTAGCCCGAACTGAACCATCTTTTGGAAAGGAGGAATGCTGCATTTTGCCCAAAATACAGCCTTCACAAACATGTTTTCTGGGTGCCTCAAGTTTGGGCAAAGAGGACATCATTCTAGATTTTTGTAGGCGTAGCAAACTAGCAAAATTTAGATGACCAAAGCATGCATGCCAAAGCTTTGCATCTGACATAGCCTGAGAATCATGTATTGCACATGCCAAATCATTTACAGATCTTTCATAGTCTATGAGCTTATACAACCCACGGCATAAAATGCCGAAAGCAATAATCATGTCTCCATTTGACAGATCATGAACTGTACATTTGTCATCAATGAATTTCACAACCAAGACAATCTTTTCGAATGCAGGAACTGATAACAGATTTTTCTTTATCCCTGGCACAAACAAAGCATCTGACAAAGTGAAAGAACTACCATCAGTAGTAGTCAAAATGATCTTACCAACTCCCATAACAAGATAAGAGGAGTTGTTGGTGCATGTAACAATATTTCCTGTAGGGGTAGGCTCGAGTGAAGAGAAGAAACTGCGATGCGAGGTAATATGTTTGGTCGCCCCACTATCAAAGTACCAAACATCTGAATCTACTGCAGACATGCACTGCTCAGATCTTCAACACACATAATGGACCTGTTCTACCTGGACTAATCTTCCTGCAACAGAACAGAGACTAACTTCTCGAATGACAAGGCATTTAGATTGCATTTCATCATCAACCGAAGAGTAGAAGCAAAACTCTGATATGAATCAAGAAGACCATTGAGAACGGTCTGGACAAGTGAGCTATCTGGTATAACCTCATCAACAGAAATCAATTGTTCCTTCAAGTCTTTGATCTTTGTTGGAAAACTGTCCATAGAATCACCTTCATTCATGTGCTCACTCTCCAACTGTTTTCAGAGGTAAGCAACAAAAGCCTCATTCCTAGCTTGGTACAATGTGGTAAGTGTATCCCAAGCATCCTTAGCTCTTCTACAAGAGCAAATGTGAGAAATAATGGCACGTTTGACAGACAAAGCTATCAATGCATGTGTCTGGGCATCTGTGCCATCCCAACAAATTTGCTCTGTAGTAGGTGCAGCAAAAACCATCGTACAAACAGGAATATGGAGAACATCATCATCTTCGACATCTTTTGCATCAGCTTCAGTACTTGCAGTTGAAACAATTGCACGTGTGATAGGACTTTTTTCAACACCTTGCACAATGTTCCAGAGTCCTTTTGCAACCAATACATGTCACATCATATAAGCCCACAATGGGTAGTTGGTACCATCCAACTTATCCTCAACAACCAACATAGGAAATACATCACTGCTTTCAACCATGGCCGGTGACTAAAATACCTTGATGCAAAAAATTGATTGTATCTCAAAAAGTTGAGCGGAACTATCTAGATGAGTTCTACTAAACCTGTAGCAGACTTCGAGACGCTTATATTGGCAAACTGAAACAAGTATATATCTTTGGTGCAAAAAGACAAAATATCCTACACAAGCACTGTGATAGTGTGTTTGGAGGCCAAAACGAGCTCAGATCGTGATTTCGACACTAGAAAGCAAAGCTGTTTTGATCTGTGAAATAGCCTGAGTATGCTCACCAAATTTCATGCGAATCTGAGATTGCAACTGGAGAGGTGTAGAAGACACCCTAGATGAAGCAGCGACCTGCTCTGATACCAGTTGATGGAGTTAGACATCTGCGGAAGCACACGAACAACACAAGGAAGAAGAAGAAGAAGCTTGGAGCACAACACACAATACTGAATGTATTACTAGAGAATGTACAAAGATAAGCTGCCCATTAGGGCAATAGGCATATATACAAGCCAGGGGAAAAAAACCTCCTAAAGAGGGAAAAAAGTGCCACAGCAATTCTAGAGTGTTCACACACATCACTACCTAAATATATCAACAGTAATTTTGTTAGAACAATGGAAGAGATCCCTCCTACATTCCTATGAGGTTTCTTGACGAGGAATTTGAACCTTACAATTGGCCTCAAATCCTAGTCACATAAGGCTAAAGAAAAGAAAGCATAAGAGTTGTGTGTCTACCAATAAGCTCATCAAGAAGCATTAGAACATATCAGAAAGCAAAATTTGGTGCAACAAAAAGCATAGGAACACATGGAGAGATGATAAGATATCCATATGGGAATGCCAGATAGAAGATTCTTCCACAAGAATCATCGATCAACAACCATACATTTGGTCTGCCTTAGGACATAGTTTTAATGCACCCTTGAAATTCTCATTGAGATAAGAGCGATGAGCAATGTCACACAATTGTCTCTAATATATAAGTTGCATGTCTCCATCAAACTAGTATAAGATACACTGATAGGGATAGGAAACACATGGATAACATATTGTCAAGAAGTAACCATACCAATCCATATTGCAAGACACATAACTAGAGCCAAATTCCTAGTGTGAAGTGATGCCTCTCTCACTAAAGTAGTCCTAGGTCAATATTGTCTACTAGATCACTAACCTAGCAAACAGTCATCTCACTACAAGATAGAAGACGAGTGGGTTACCATTCCATTAGAGCAACTCATGAGTGACTCACAAATGAATTCTGCACACAAGGAAATTAAACACATGGACACCAAAGGCCTCACCACTATGATTCTAAGAGATTAACAAGTCATCAAGTGTTACAAGAATGAAGGAAGTTATTCAAGAGTTACGTACATCAACGTATCTCAACCGGTCTTGCTCCACAAGACAAACATGCATACCAAAGGCTTGGGTAGAAGCCCAATGGCAAAAGCTCAGACTTGAGCACACAATTCTAGTGTTTTACCTAATCCCATTAAGACGATCCATCCATCAAGTCCTCAAAAGGAGAGAGAACACAAACATATTAACCCACCCAAGGGGCATGCTAAGAAGGGATCACTGCAACCAATTCCATCGACACAAACTAAAAGGCTAGCTTGGAGAAAGAAAGTTCCATATAAATTTTCTTATGTGAATGAATTAAGGCAACCTTGTGTTGCAAAATAAACACCTAAAATGCCAACTACAAACTACAAGTAGAATGAAATGGATAGGGAAGGATCCACTAGTTTGGTGGTCTTCATCCAACCACCATTACCAAAAAACTCTGTTTAGGCATGTCGTAGCCCATTGGTTTCAATGCCACACATCAGATCTATAGAAGATCAAGAGTATATATTTTTATGTACTTGGGGAGAATGAAATAGAAAATTTTTCTACATGACAAACGAATTTGAAGCTCTACAAAATAGTGATAAGGCCATCTAAATATATGGGATCATCTTGGATGTGGACATTCCTCAAGCTTCTTGTAGTCAGACATGATCTTGAGAGATGTGAACAACTATGGACAATATAAGATATGATTAGGGAAAAGGTTATGTGAGAGTAAAGGATCTTGAAGGCGAATTGATTGTATTTGAGGTCACCATGGAAAGTATTAGGAAAGTATTCTCTTTTGAACCAAGTACTTTGACACCTGATTGGCTATCACCACCATGAGTAAAAGGCAACAAAACTTGAACCAGTTGGAAGGATTTTAGAGAGCAACTTAGAGATTCATGTCATTATGAGGACCTCATTGACATTATTGGAATAGTACTTCAACTTTTAGAGGCTTGAATGGCATACAATGCCACACAAAATGATACTACACAATATGCAATACAATTTAGAAAACAAAAAACCCATGCATATGGCCTATTATGTATGGGAGGACCTTACAAGTAGTTCCACATTAGAGAATTGGAAGAAGCATCAAACGTTTTATGGTACTCAGTAATTAGAAGGATATTCTTTCATGCCTTGGGGGAAGACGTAATCTTTACTCCAACATACACATCAATGAGTAGAACAATTCAAATATTATCCTCATAAGGCCACCCCACAAAGCATTGGACCTATCTAGTCTCTAAGCATTGAGTTTAGAGTTTCAAAAGAATGTGACAATCAAGGGTTTTGGTCAAAGTCACTTCACTCCAGAGTGGAGTACAATCATAACGTAGAACTAAAAGGAAAATGGACACTTGTACATCCATCTCACTAGGAGAGGAGGAAGTAGTGCGAGCTCAAGTGGTGGTATCAATGGGTAACAAGTGGGAGTCTCTTAAAGAATTCTTTCCTCAAAAGATCACGACTCAACCCATCATGTCTAAATGATGAGTTAGTGATGGGTTAGTGAGGAAGTAGGGTGTAAAGCAATGTCATTAGACAAGCACACAAAGGTTGGCTGTAAAAAAAGTTTTGTACCTAGAAGACACTAAATATGAAGGAGATCATTTAATTAGACGTGAACGTTGATGTCGTGTCATCACCCTATCATCCACACCTTCTCCACAACCATCTCCACCACTCTCCTTTGATTTTTATGATTCCCCATTTGATGATGAGTTGCACACCAACACTTGTATTATATATAACACCACATATACTTCCACCATACAAATAAGAACCACCTCACTATCCACTCCCATCACACCACTTGTTGTTAATACTTCAACTGTATCTGAAGTGGCTTCCATTCCCATTGCACCCACTTTAGCCTTAAATTCCATCTAGACCACCTTATATGGACAAAAGCATACAGATAGTTAACGAATTTATTAGCTTAGGTAATGTTTTCATATCATGCATTCAACTACCATAAAGCCCTCACACTTCCATTCCAATGCACTCAATCTTCACTCACACACTCAAGTCACTTGCATTATTTCCTTTTTTCACTACATCATTTACATGCAAACCATTGGCATCTTCATCATTGTCCGAGCCACATATCTCTACACCAACTCCAATATTTACTTCATATAGATCATCATCACTTCATCTTTTTATTTTGGTCGATCATCAATTGCATCCTTGATTCAACCATATCAAATCCCACTATTCCAATCCCTCATGTCATAATCATTTTGCATCTCCTTAATGTTAGTTTTGCTAGCAATTGATCATCCTAGTATCATACTTCATGAAGAACATCTTGTATCAATGAACAAGCAAGAAGCTCCATGACTTATTCAAGAGGCACCATCTACAATTATGGAATCTCAAGATAGAGTATAGAAACAAGGACACTTGCATATGATATGGAAATGAAGGACGTTCATATAGTGGTAGTCAGAAACACCATGAAAGGAGCACTTGAGGATATTCTAGCACACAAAATATTAGAGGAAGAAGTCATAATTGTCCATGAAACCCAATATGAAGGTGAAGGCGTAGAAGAAGAGTTCCACAATGTATTTAAAGGCATAATGAAGATGAACAATGGGGTCACAAACTTAAAAGCTCAACTAATGGAAGCTTGTCAAGATAAAAAAACTCTTCATGCACACATCTCTACACAAGAATAGAGGCAAAAGACTACACAATCATGGCTTGATGATCTTTGTAAGGGCAACGAAATCACTAAGGGTACTATAGAAAAGCTAAATTAACTACTAGATTCTAGAAACGATTTCCTTTGATCTCAAGCACATATCAAAGGAGTAGAGAAAGAGAGAGATTAATTAAAAGAAAAGTTCTTTCAAGAGAAATCAATGTTTTATCTCCTTTATAGTAGCATTAAAAAGTTAACAAAGTTAAAAAATGAAAATGGAGCACATGAGACTCAAACTAAGAATAATAGGCTGAACTAGCAAGATTAAGGGCATTATAGGAGGAACAACCTAGTGCACCTCACATAGAATAAGAGCCACAAGCAAGAAGATATATGATCAAAAGAACAACATTATGATATTAAGGTGCTAGTTGAGGCCTTGGAGGAAGATGAGCAGGAGCAAGGCCACAATCGACTCTCAAAGGTAAGACTATGATCCAACCATACATGAGGGCAAGGAAATACTTGCCAATGATAACATGAGAGAAGAAAGAATTGCATTAATGCATGAACTCTAGAATGACTTTGAGAAAGCATGCCTAGACCCGTATCCCATCAAGCAAATGGCCAAAGTATAAAAATTTAATCTAGTCTCAACATATCCATCTATTTATGGTCACATTAGAGCAAAGGCTTTGTCATATATTAAGGAGAAATTTCATATACAGGTGGATGATGCTTGCATGACTACAAGAGATGATGCATAGAACCTCACACATTAAATGTTCGTGTAGGCCAATATGAAATGGAGAAGATGACTACTGCACCCAGTATGGCATGCATACAACTAGGTACCTAATTATATCCAATATAATCCAATTTGTGTTCCTTTCACTAGGCGTCGATCATGGATCGAATAGGATTATCTACTAGTCCAGAGATATACCATCAAATACTCGCTCAATTATCCTATCATGTCTAGACCTAAGAAAAACATCATTACCATACATTATATGTGTACCATGATCACATTTTGCCAGTAGGAGGAATTCGACCTCCTAGATCAGACTTGCCAAATGCTAATCAAAATTTTGGAAACCCTTAATTTATGCTTAATCGCCTTCAATCCCAATCCCACCCCCAAGATAAACCTACTAGGGTTTCATAGCCTTCACCCTCTTTTTTTTTATTTTATCTAGAATCCACCACTAAGATGCCTACTAGCTTATTATAATAATTGTCAATGCCTAGATAGTCGCCACATGTAGACATTCAAGGAAGCTTTCCACATAGGCTTCTTTGGGAAGCATTTTGATATTTTTGTAAACTCATACATGCCTCTTAGATGCTATTCAACTAGATCTCACACACTCCACCATGATCCCAATTACTCTAGGCCAATGAAATCTTGAAAGGAAGAACCATTTAATATTTTTTGGCTCGAAAGGACCAAGAAGTTCATGATAATGTAAACAGAATGTGACAACCAACTCCGATGAAGGCTTGTTGAGCAGGAAAAGGTACTCGAGCATGGGGAAGTGGAAAATCAATTGAAAGGACTTGTTGAACAACAAGAATTTGAGGATGAGGATGAAATTGAGATCCTCCCACCAATAACTAAGAAGTTTGTGCGAGCTAGCTTCTTCAAACATTTGAACTCTCCATATGGCAATCCTGGAATGGGAACTGTTCACTATAGGGATGAGCGATCCTCTTGATATTACTGTCTAGGGGTAGTTTAATGTGGAGCCCCGTAAATCTAAATGGATATGTCTGTAGAGCAAAATCTGATTAGGTGCCTACTACTATTTGTAGCCTCATCTTACCTAAGTGTTCTAGATCAAAGATCCTGGAGGACAACTCGTTTCCATTCCACTCGTGCGCTTGTGCTACTTTTAAAGTTGGAATCAAGAAGTCTAATGGTAGCACAACATTTTTTCCGAAGTCCATCTAAAATGGGGTGGCATTGATTTCCATTTCATAGGCAACTCTGTAAGCCCAAACGGCATGATGAAGTTGTTTATCCCAATCAGAGCATTTTTTATTTACTAATTTTGTCAATACATTACATAGGATCTTATTGGTGCTCTTGGCTTGTTCATTAGCTTGTGGATGATAGGGGCAGACTTCTTATGTATCACCAAGAATTCTTGGAGAAGTTTTTCAATGACTTCATTCAAGAAGTGCGTACCTCTATCACTCACTAACTCTATTGGTAATCCATGTCTGGTGAACACGTTCTCAAATAAGAACTTGGCCATGGTTTGAGCATTGTTCTTTTTCATGGCTTTTACATTTAGCCACTTTGTAAGATAATCTGTGGCTACATATAATGTACTCTACATGGGAGTTTCTAGTTGGGGAGTTAATAGGACCTATAAAGTCTATACCCCACTTCGAGAATGCACGTCCTCCCATCATTGGCCTTAAGGGAATCTCGCGTTTTTTGATCGAATATTGTGCACATTGGCATGTGTCACATTTCTTCACATAGGTATGTGCATCCATATGAAGAGTGGGCCACCAAAGTCATGAGAATAGAATGGTCTTAATTACTCAATCTAGCCCGAAGTGTCCACCTACAACACCGCTATGTGCAGTTTCTAAGACTTTCAAATAGTTTGATTCATGGAAGCACAATCTTAAGTAGCCATCTTTGCCTCTTCGGTATAGGTTGTCTCCTACTAAGGCATAGTCCTGAGCCTCTTGTTCCATGCTCCTTTTTCTTGCTAGACTAGCCTCACTCGATAGTGTTTCCGATCTCATAAATTCTACCAATGAAGTGCTCCAATCTAGAATTAAGGATGCGTGATAAAGGGTAGCATGCTCTACTCGAGGTCTCGCCTGACACACTGGACAATTCTTAATCCACTCATGTATTTCTTTGTCCATACTAGGCCAATACACTCCTAAACATTCTAGATTCTTCCATGTTCGTTTTTTAGAATAGTGATTTCCTAGCAATCCTTCATGGGCTTGTTGCAACCAACTACTATGTTCATCGTCCTCGACACAACGAGCTAGTACACCCTCTATCTTGTTTGTACATGCTTCCTACCAATATTTGATAGTTTTGCGATTTTACAATTTCTTCTTTGTTTGTTTTCACATTCTTATTTGCGGGTCCAAAGGTTAGGATAGGTACCAACTTATTTTCTCATTTAGGAATAGCTTCTAAATTGAACAAATAAGCATCGGGCAACTCATCAAATGCTCCTTGCAGTGGCTCTGTTGAAGTGATGTGAGAAAGGTGATCTACCTTAGGTGGGTTCTACCTTTCTTGACAACCACTTCAAAGTCGTATTCCATTAGTAAGAGGAAGTATCTTACTAAGTGTCTTGTATTGCAAGGTTTATTGACAAAATATAATAAAGCTTGATGATCAGTGAAAAACTTGAACTTGTTGGCCAATAGAAACTGTCTAAACTTCTTCACGGCATATAACATGCCTAAGCCTTCTCTTTCGGTTGTTGTATAGTTTCATTCAGCTGCGTTCAACTGTCTACTTGCATATGCTATAGGCAAATCTAGATTTCCTTCATTTGTGGGTTGTGCTAGAACACATCCTATTGTGTGATTGGATGCATCAACATGGACATGAAATGGTTTATTCCAATCAAGATTGGTCAATATTGGTGCTGTGCACAAATGTCTCTTTAGCTCATTGAAGGAATTTTCACATTTGTTGTTCCACTCAAAATTTTTCAACAAGGCATAAAGAGGTTTAGCTATGATTGCATACATGTGGATAAACCTGCAGTAATATCCACAACGACCCATAAAGGCTTGTACCTCTTTAACATTCCTTGGTCTCGGCAACTCTGCTATGGCTTTTACTTTGTCCTCATCTATTGATATTCCATTCTTAGAAACAATATGACCTAAGATTTTACCTTGATGCACCATGAACACACACTTTTCTGGGTTCAAAAAACTCAATATTCTCTACACTTGTTGAAGATCTGTCTGAGCTCAGGGATGTGGTATCTTCTTTCTTGGGAATGAGTGCATGAACCATCCACATATACTTCTAAGATCTTTCGCAAGAACTCTTTGAAGACATGACACATGAGCCTTTGGAATATTGCAGGTGCATTGGTGAGCCCAAATGGCATCACACAAAATGCAAAGATTCCCCACTCTATGGCAAAGGCCATTTTGTGTTGATCTTCTGGGGCAATAGCTACTTAGTTGTAACCTGAAAATCCATCAAGGAAGCTATAAACTTCCTTGCCTGCAACATGCTCCAATAAATGTTCGATGATTGGAAGCGGATAGCTATCTCTGATTGTAGCGGAATTAACTTTCTTAAGGTTAATACACACTCGCAACTTCCCATTCTTCTTGGGCACCACTAGAATGGGGGATACCCATTCAGTATGCTCAATCTCATAGATAAATCTAGCTTCTATCAGTCTATCAATTTCTTCTTTTATTTTAGCAACATAAGTGTCATTATATGTGTAGGGCTTCTGTTTGGTGGGCTTGGCATCAGCTATCATTGGGGTCGTATGATATTTCTGGATCTACTCCCTTCAAGTCTCTATAGGTCCATGTAAACATGTCCCTATATTCCCTTAATAAAGCTACAAGCTCATTTCTTCTTCTGCACTTAGGTCTTCTCCTTTGTATGTACATCGATCTTCGTTCCCGTCAATGATTACTACAATTTTTTTGGTCATTTCTTTATTGTCATACACTTCTCCTATGATGGCCTCTCTCTTAGATATTCATGCCAAAATTTTTTGGTCTTCAACTTCATATTTCTTGAAATTCTCTGGTACTTCAAATAATGATTCCTCCTCTTCTTGTTTCATTGCTTTTCTTTTCTTTTCTTTTGACCACCTTCACTTCCATTCTTTGAATTTATAGTTTTGATGTTTGTGAGAGGTTCTTCTTCTTTTTGGGTAAATACTACTATCTCGTCTAGATAGTGCTCCTCTGAATTAAAGTAACTATCCATCACAATGGATTCTAGATCGTCGTCATCCTCCTCTTCTTCTATGACATCACTAGGGTCACATTCGTCTAACAAATGCTCACACATGAACACAAAGATATCATAACCCTCCTCATCACAATGAGGTGTCCATTTTTCTTCATTGACATCAATGTCCATGGTGGCTAAGATTTCTGCCCAACCATGAGGCTCAAATTCCTCATCTGGAAAGATCATCGGTGTGTAGGCTAGGTCTCTAACTGGTCTAGCTTCTTGAGATGTTCCTTCTTCTCTAGCTTTTAGGCATATTTCCTCTTCCTCTGTGACCTTGCACATCCACAAATGAGTATCTGTGTGTGTGTGTGTATGTGTGTATGTGTATATATATTTACTTTGATAAAAAACCTTAAAATTCTATTTTTATATATTTAATCATATATTTAAGATAGTAGCTATTTTCATATCTATTTATCTATACAATTATCCTATTTTATATATATATATTTATTTATATATTCTGATTTTTTTTAATTTTTTCTTTATTTGTTCTTATATAAATTTAATTGAATTATATGTATGTAAAAACCATAAAACCCTAATCCTAAAGATCTAGACCTAAAAAAACCTTAAAATCCTAGTTTTATATATTTAATTAAAACACTAGCTATTTTCATATTTTTAATCTATACTGGAATCATATATGTGTGTGTATATGTGTGCATGTGTGTATGTATGTGTGTGTGTGTATGCATGTGCGTATATGTGTATGTGTGTGTATGTATGCATGTGTGTATATGTGTGTGTATGTATGTGTGTGTCTATATGTGTGTGTATGTATGCGTGTGTGTATGTGTGTGTATGTATGCATGTGTGTACATGTATGTGTGTGTGTGTATGCATGCATGTGTGTTTATGTGTGTGTATGTATGCATACATGTGTGTATATGTGTGTATGTATGCATGTGTGTACATGTGCGTGCATATGTAATTGTGTGTGTATGTATGCATGTGTGTATATGTGTATGTGTGTGTATGTATGCATGTGTGTATATGTGTGTGTATGCATGCATGTTTGTATATGTGTGTGTATGTATGCATGTGTGTACATGTGTGTGTGTATGTATGCATGTGTGTACATGTGTGTGTGTATGTATGCATGTGTGCATGCATGCATGTGTGTATATGTGTGTGTATGTATGCATGCATGTGTGTATATGTGTGAATGTATGCATGTGTGTACATGTGTGTGTGTGTATGTATGCATGCATGTGTGTATATGTGTGTGTATGTATGCATGCATGTGTGTATGTATGCATGTGTCTACATGTCTGTGTGTGTATGTATGTGTGTGTATGCATGCATGTGTGTATATGTGTGTGTATGTATGCATGCATGCATGTGTGTATATGTGTGTATGTATGCATGTGTGTACATGTGTGTATATGTGTGTGTATGTATGCATGTGTGTATATGTGTATGTGTGTGTACGTATGCATGTGTGTATATGTGTGTATGTACGAATGTGTGTACATGTGTGTGTATGTATGCATGCATGTGTGTATATGTGTGTATGTATGTATGCGTATGTATGTGTATGCATGTGTGTATATATGTGTCTGCATACGCATGTATCTATGTGTGTGTATGTGTTTCTATATCTCTCTCTCTATCTTTCTCTTTTTCATCTCTCTTTATCTCTCTCCCTATTTTTCTCTCTTTCATCTCTCTTTATTTCTTTCTCTAGCTTCCTCTCTATCATCTCTCTTTATCTCTATCTCTTTCTCTCTCTCTTTCTCTCTCTCTATCTCTCTCTCTATCTCTCTCTCTCTATCAATAGAGAATAAAACAATCACTTACGAGTATGTCCCTCTTTTGGATCATTGTTGTCAAAGCGTAATGTATGTTGTCTACCGTCGAATTCCAAAGAATCGACGCCCAAAAACTTCTACAAAATCAAAGAGAAGAAAAATTATAAAACATAAAGCATAGAGAAAGACAAAGGGTAAGAGTATGCGCACCACTTACCAAGAAGCGAGATCTAGAGAGAGAGAGAGAGAGAGAGAGAGAGAGACAGAGAGTGTGAGTGTGTGTGCAGAGAGAGAGATTTGTGTGTGTGTGTGAAATGCCTCAAACTTTGTCAACAAGTCCTCATTTATTCAGCTCTTAACACTTGTTTAAGCTCGGCCACATGATCATAAGGATCTCCTGAACCATCAAACTAGTTCTTCATTGCCTTGACCACTTGAGAGGGTCTAAGGGTTCTTGGATGCTCTCGAGGTCTAAGCAATGGAAATGTTCATCTCTTTGATGCCTATGTGCTCGATATCTCTCTGTTTTAGGTCTTTCACCTTCAAGTCCTAATCTGTCTCTACCCATAGTGTATGCAAAGCTTACCTCAGGTCTCTCTCTAGCTCTTTCCCTCTGGGTTTCATGAGCCTGGGATGATCTTGCTCCTTGGAGGTCATGGGAAATAATAGATCTTGGTGGGGGGGAAATCATTTCTCCTTGCCAATTGTATGCACACCTGCCATGCTCTGTCACCAAGAACATTCTCTCAGACGTGTTATCCAAATAGACAACTTTGCCTGGCATCTCAGGATCTTTGAACTTGTAAATGGTGACTCTGCCCATTCTGCTAGATTGATTTGGCTTGAATCTCCAAAAGGCTTCCTCTATTTCTCTATTCAAGAATAGTTCTATGCTTTTGTTGTCTTGGGGAATCCACTCTGGAGTTATCTCCCTAGTCAAGATTGATTTGCAACGGGGTGTCTTGGGTTCTCATCCTAGGTCTCCTATCTCGTTCTCAGGAATGATATTTCCAAACTCATCTATCATGTTAGGTAAGCTAGTAACCACATACATGGTTCCTTGCTTATCAATATAAGAACCATCTTCAAACTTGACCATTGGGTGTTCAAGTCCGAAGGGTTGATTAGGATTTTTGAGTTTGACAATTGATCGCCTCAAACCATCCTCATAGATGCGTGTACCTAATTGGTCGGTCTTGGTATACTCCAATTGTGTCTTATTGGGACATTCTAGTGTCTGTAAATAAGCAGTGCCTGAACTACGTGTGGGTCTCTCCATGCTAAAAGACATTTCTGAATCACTTGTTTCCAAACTTAGCACATAGGGATAACCACTAAGTTATTATGCCCATGACCTAGTTGTATGGTTGACACTAGCCTCTGATGATCTGATGCTCTATCTATCCTTATCTAGGTGTCTACTAGATTTCAGGTTCATAAGCCTTGTCTACTAATCCCAATTTTCCCTTTTTATTGCTCAAAATCCTTTGAAGCCCCCCTGGCTTCCTAGTCTTGTCTGAAGGTCAACTTCAAAATACTTGGGAGCAAATGATACACGATACTTTTCCTTAGGTGATACATGATATCTGAACTATATGATACATGATACCTTAGTCTAGATGATACTTGGCCTCACGATACGATACTAGGTGGTCACAATACATGATACTTCTCTGGGATGATACTCGATACCTCCATCACACGATACACGATACCACTCAGGGATGATACCACTTTTAGGCGATACACGATACCTTAAATCAAACGACACACAATACCAACTTCCTGTCATATGATACTGCTAGGCTCACGATACAGGATACTTGAGGTTGGTGATACTTGGACTTCACGATACACGATACTTGAGGATGCACGATACACGATACCAAAGTTCCACGATATGATACTTGAGCTACCATGATTCATGATACACGATACTTGAGGTTGGCAATACTTGGACTTCACGATAATACTTGAGGATGCACGATACACGACACCAGAGTTCCACGATACGATACTTGAGCTATCGTGATACACGATAGTGACCTTTTGGCGATACACGATACTTGGGAAGTATCACGATACACAACTAGGTGATACACGATACGTCGGAACCATCGCGATACTCACCCGATGATACACGATACGTGTGAAGATACATGGGGAGATGATACACAATACTTGACAAGTATTGTGAGACACGAGAGTTCTGGTATCACGATACCTGAACTCAACCGGACATGATACTTGGAGTTTTGAAGTCCAAATTCAAAATTTTTTGTAGAGAGGTGTACCTTATGTCCTCCTTGTCACTCTTATATGCCTGTAGATGCAAAGTCACTCTCCAAACCCACGATACTCCACTCACGATACTTGACACAGGTCCTCTCCTGCTGCGTGACTGTGAATCAGATTTTTGGTGTTTTGAGAGTATTTCAAGAGTATTTCTTTAGCGTTTCAACTTTGAACTCCCTCTAGGATTCTTGATCATAGCCACAGGTGAAAATGAAGTGAATGCATAGTCGAAAAGCAAAAAAATTAGGCAAATATGAAGATGGGAGAAGATGGTGATGATGATGATGAAGGAGAAGAAAAAAGCAGAAACCGAACTGAAAATAACTATTTTTTACCTTCCAATGTTGCTACTCTACGTCTTACCATCACATGCTCGTCCTCGAAGCTCTCTCCCCGACAACGGCACCAAATTTGGTGTCACTTTAGCACAGTGGCAAGTACCAATGTGAGGATATCCACCTCATAAATGTCAATCCGTGGAGACATGAGGACTAGTATGAAGACCGTGAGCAAGTGAAGGCACAAGTGTGTGACTGAGAAGCATAATAGCATGCACACACATACACACACGTGCGCACAAGGTAAGAACAAAGAGAAGAACAATGGAAAGCTTCTATTACAAAATTATGCTCTTACAAAAGCTCAAATCTCTAACAAGCTAACCTCAAAAATGAGCTCTCTAGCTCTTTTTATGGTTTTTTGAGTAGTTTTGGCCCTGTCCAAACCTAGTGTCTGGCCCAGCTGAAAATTATGTTCCAAGGCTTATTTGAGGGTTCAAAGGAAGTCTAAAAATTTTAAAAATTGGTAGCTAGGTAGTTCTAATGCTCCTCAAGCTCAAGAAAACCTCAGCTTGAACAAAATGGAGCTAGAAAAATGTGAAATGATATTTACAATGGTTTTTAGTGATGAAAATCACTATTTTTATAGGGATTTCTTCTGAAAATTTGACATGTACTTCTTGGAGCTCCCTATATGCTCCTTCTACTTGTGTGTCCACTTCCTTGACACATTCTTGTGTCTTGTGCGTGACCTTGAGTGTCAACAAGGCCATATAGTTGTACTCAAATAGTATATCATTATTTATTTTTTATCCCTTATCCATATTGGTCTTTAGTAAGATATTGATACCAGTAATGTCTATGTGAAAGTCCAATGGCCATAAAACACTTGTATATGTATGTCCTAATTAAACATGTAGTGGCTTGGTCAACCACATAATTCATTGAGAATGCCTATTGTGAAACTTGTGTACTGGAAATTTGTGCACTCTACTTCTTTGTTCTTTGCATTTTTTTGCAAGTTCTGCATGTATAGGTACAAATTGCATTCATTGTTAACATATTTAGGTAGTGATGTGTGTGAACACACCAGGACCGTCGAGGCACTTTTTTCCCTTCTTTAGCAGGTTTCTTTCCCTCGGCTTGTATATACACCTATTTCCCTAATGGGTTACTTATCTTTGTACATTCTTGTGGTAATACATTCAGTATTGTGTGTTGTGCTCCAAGCTTCTTCTTCTTCTTCCTTGTGTTGTTCGCGTGCTTCCGCAGACCTCCAACTCCAACAATTGGTATCAGAGTAGGTTGCCGCTTCATCTAGGGCATCGTTGACACCCCTCTAGTCACAATCTCAGAATCGCATGAGAATTGGTGAGCATACTCAGGGTGATTAGGAGATCAAAACAGCTTCACTATGAGGTGCCGAAATTGTGATCTGAGCTTGTTTTGACCTCCAAATGCACTATTATAGTGCTTATGTAGGTAATTTTGTCTTTTTGTGCCAAAGATATATATAGGTTTTGGTTCACCAGTATAAGCACCTCAAATTCTGTTACAAGTTTAGTGGAACTCATAGGGTAGTTCTGTTCAACTTTTTCAGATACAATCATTTTTCTGCATCATGGTATTTTAGTCAGTGCCCATGGCTGAAAGTAGTGATGTATTCCATATGTTGGTTGTTGAGGATAAGTCCGACGGTACCAATTACCCATTGTGGGATTATATGATGCATCATGTATTGGTTGCAAAAGGACTATGGAATATTATGCAGGGTGTTGAAAAACGTCCTATTTCACCTGCAACCACAGTTGTTGATTGTAATAAATTGATAGGTAAGAGATGGTTGAACCACATCCCTGACAGATAGGAGATGGTTGAACTACACCCTACGAGAGAGGATTAGGAAGTAATCCTCAACCATGGATTTTGGGGCAAGTTGTTAGCCCATCACATTCCTAACCAAGAGGTTGTAAGTTCAATTCCTTACACTGAAGGTGATGCAGATGGCATTGAAGATGATGATATTCTTCCTGATCATGTTTGTGTTGTTGTTCATGCTGCACCTACTGTAGAGCAAATTTGTTGGGATGGCAGAGATGCTCTGGCACATGCATTGATAGCCTTGTCTGTCAAACATGCCATTATTCCTCACATTTGCTCTTGTAGAACACCTAAGGATGCTTGGGATACACTTACCACTTTATACCAAGCAAGGAATGAGGCTCGTGTTGCTTACCTCCAATAATAGCTGGAGAGTGAGCACATGAATGAAGGAGATTTCATGGACAACTTTCTGACAAAGATCAAAGATTTGAAGGAACATTTGTTTTTTGCTAATGAAGTCTTGCTTGATAGTTCACTTGTGCAAACTATTCTGAATAGTCTTCCCAATTCATATCAGAATTTTGCTTATAATCTTCGTTTGATGATGAAAGGCAATCCAAATGCCTTAACATTTGAGGAGTTAGTCTCTATTCTATTGCAGAAAGATCATTCTAGGTAGAACAGGTCTATTATGCATGTTGCAAATCAAGCTTTTGTGGCTAGTCAGAAGGACAAAGGTAAATGGAGCTCTTGTATTAGTACGCAGAAATCTGCTAATTTTGCACAATCAAAGAAGGAAGACAGAGACAATAAGAAAACAGAAAAGCAGAAAACATGTTTTGCAAATACTGTAAAGGAAATAATCATGTCATAAAGAGATATCCAAAACTGGTTGCTAAAGAGGCAAGGAAGAAAGAGGTTGGAATGGTCTTTGCAAAGGCATCTACACCCAAAACAAAGTTTGCTAATCTTGTGCAGAATGAAGAATGGGCATTTATCACTGTTTGTAGTTATCACCCATCTTTTCATGAACAATGTATGTCTTCAGTAGACTTAGATGTTTGGTACTTTGATAGTGGGGCGACCAAACATTTTACCTCGCAGTGCATATTCTTCACTTCACTCGAGCCTACCCCTACAAGGAATACTGTCACATGTGCCAAGAACTCCTCTTATCCTATTATGGGAGTTGGTAAGATCATTCTCACTAATGTTGATGGTAGTTCTTTTACATTGTCGGATGCTTTATTTGTGCCAGGTATCAAGAAGAATATGTTGTCAGTTTCAGCTTTAGCCAAGATTGGCTTGGTTGTGAAATTTGTTGATGATAGATGTACAATTCATGATCTATCAAATGGTGATGTCATTCTTGCTTCTGGCATTTTATGTCGTGGGTTGTATAATCTCATAGACTATGAAAAATCTATGAATGATTCAGCATGTGCAATACATGATTCTTAGGCTTTGTCAGATGCAAAGTTTTGGCATGCATGCTTTGGTCATCTGAATTTTGCTAGTTTGTTATGCCTGCAAAAATATGAAATGGTGTCCTCTCTGCCCAAACTTGAGTCACCTTCTAAACATGTTTGTGAAGGTTGTATTTTGGGCAAAATGTAGCGTTATTCATTCTCAAAAGATGGTTTAGTTCGAGATACTCAAAAATTGCAGCTTGTTCATAGTGATGTTTGTGGTCCTATGCAGACACCCTCTTTTGGAAGCTATCTTTACTTCGTGACTTTCATCAATGATTTTTCCATGCATGCATCGATATATCCATTGAAAGAAAAGTCCGAAGTGTTTATGTGCTTCAAAGAATTTTTGGTTTTGGCTGAAAACCTGTCAGCATGTGAAGTGGGCACCCTCCATTCTGATCGAGGGAGGAAATATATGTCCTCTGACTTAATGCATTTCTAGATGAACATGGGATAAAACATCAATGTACAGTGCCATATACACCTCAAAAAAATGTATTTTCTAAACGGAAGAACATGTCACCCATGCAAATGACGAGGTGTATGGTTAAGAGTCAGGCTTTACCACATAGTTTTTGGCTGGAGGCTGTTATGTGTGCAACATATGTACTTAACAAGTGTCCCACTAAAGCATTGCAGTCTATCACTCCATATGAGGCTTCACATCATCGCAGGCCATATGTTGCTCACCTACATGTTTTTGGTTATTTGGCATATGCATTAGTGCTTGAACAACATCACATGAAATTGGATGATAAAGCAGTGAAATGTATTTTTGTTGGGTACAATTCTGAAAGCAAAGGCTATTGTCTATATCATCCACAAACTAAACACATTTTGGTTAGCCATGATGTTGTTTTTGTGGAAGACGCTATTCAGCCACTTTCATGTATGAAGGAGACATCTGTTAACTCCAAAGATATGTATGATACTTTGCTGCCTCTTTTTATAGGTGGATAGCCTATGAGGCAACTTCTTAGCCTCTACAGGTTTCATATGATGATGTAGATCATTCCATTTCTAATAGACATTTACATGATGCACTTGTTGATAAGAGGAGTTGATATTGAGGAGGCAAAAACTATGCCAAAATGGCTAGTGCAGACTTTGCGTGATAGCAAATTTGATACATCTCTGTCATATCATACTCATTTGGGCCCTTGTAGTGCTTCTTTTGCATTAGATTGTTATGCTATGGCTGCCTCTAATCTCTGTGATGAGAATGAGCCTGTTTCGTTTGATGAAGCACAAAACTTTGAAAATTGGATGGTGTTGAGATGTCAAGCTCAACATGTGATGATCCAGGATGACACATATCACTTTTTCATTTCTCTGACATGTATAGTGGTCACGATGGTATATGTCAGGGATACTTCACTAAGCTTTACTAGATTTATCTACCAAGAGTGATGACACATTTGTTTTCTTGCCAGGTCACTCATTCATAGATATTAGGATTTTCTTTATGTATTGTTCTTTACATATTGCACTTGTTGTATTGTTGTTTTAGGTCATTTTTGTATTCCTTTTATGTAATAGAAGAAGAAGAAGAAGATCATTCTTCCTTGCCTCAATCTGTGTGTGTGTGTGTGTTTCTCTTCGATTGTGAGAGTGTGTGTGTGTGAGCTTTCTTCCTTATCTCCTTCCTCGTGACATGGTATCAGAACCACTATGGCTATAGAGAGCTCATGGAGAAGGCTAACAGTGAAGAGCTCGTGAAGGCATGGAGAAAATGCAATCCACAAACGACCTCCAATTGCTACAAAAAATACTATGAAGGTAGAAGCGTCAAAATATTTTCGTGAGTTATCCCTTTAGGGTTAGATCAGAGTTTTGGAGCCATCTCGACCTCCATTTTGAGCCTACAAGGTGAGGCCCATAGAAGAACCAGGTCAATTTGCAAAACTATAACTTATGCCTTGTTCGACAACAATCATATATTCTAGATTCAAAATTTCAAGTGATTCGTGTACTATTGATACATGAAAATTGTGTTTTTCTGAGATCAAACAGTCATGTCATAGTGTGATAGTGTTCAAGCAAAAGTACTGCTTGTAGTGTTTTGTAGTGTTGTGAATTGCTACAAAAATGGTAAACATAGATGGAATGAGTCAGTTTATGAGCGATAAGCTAGACAAGAACAAATTCCATGCTTGGAGATTTAGAATGGCAAATTTCTTGATGTGGAAAGGCTACTCAAAGTACATCAAAGGAGAGAATGAAAAAAATAGTCAAGAGCATCATTTTCACAGGACAAGCGTGTTAGTGAGAATGTACTAGAAATAGTACATACAGATGTTTGGGGTCCTGCAAAGACCACATTTATGGGCAGTTGCATGTTTAATGTTACTTTCATTGATGACCATACATGGAATATATTTCATGAAAGAGAAGAGTGAGGTGTTCACTCACTTTCAGAATTTTAAGGCTATGGTGGAAAAGCAAACGAGAAAGTATAATCAAACATTAAGGTCTAATGGAGGAGGTGAATACATGTTAAATGAGTTCAACGACTTTCTTAAAAGACATGGAATTCGATATCATTTTTCATGCAGGTACACACACACACAACAAAATGGCATTGCTGAATGCAAAAACAGACATATTGCAAAAATAGCAAGAGCTTTGATGGCGGAGAAGAATATGACTCTTTCTTATTGGGTAGAAGCTGTGCATATTGCTGTATACATCATGAACAAAACTCTGACTACTGTTGTACATCAAGTTACACCTGAAGAAAAGTTTACAGGTAAAAAGCCAAACTTATCACATATGAAAGTATTTGGTTGTATTGCATATGTACATGTTTCAGTTGAGTTGAGGATGAAGCTTAATCCAAATGTAGAAAAATGTATCTTCATTGGATACTCCCTTGAGCAAAAGGGTTATAAATGTTATAACCCCCTCACATGACAGATGAACGTAAGCAGAGACATGATGTTTGATGAAAATGTCAAGCTTCTATACAGATGCCAAAGATGGAATTGCTCTTGAATAAAATGACAAAGAAAATGCTGAAAAATCAAGTGTAGAATCTCAAGTTTTGAGTGGACTAGATGTGTCAGCAAGCAATAGTTCCAACTCAAATCCATGGAGTGGAAGATTGCATAGAAATTTCAATCCAACAAATTCATCAACTAAATCAAAGAAAGGTAAGGAAAAGCTTTCTACTGGTAGTAAAACATCTATAGGTTTTGAAGACATTGATGAAGATTCAAGTGGTTCAGAGAACAACCTTGATGTGGAACTTGGATTTCCCTCTGTGAAGAATCTGGATGCAGATGATACAAGGAGAAGTGACCTAGGACCAAGAAGATCTGGGAGGATGCCGAATTCTATGCAACGATTGATGTATGATAGTTATATGGCTCATCATTGTGCCTACATGACCAAGGTAATACAAGATGTTGAACCTTCTTGTTTTGAAGATGCAATTGGAAATGCAGATTGGGAAAAAGCTATGGATGAGGAGATGGTTGCCCTTTATGGAAACGATACATGGAAGGTGGTTCCATTGCCGCAAGGAAAGAGATCCATAGGCTACAAGTGGGTTTACAAGGTAAAACACAATGCTGTTGGTAGCATAAGCAGGTACAAAGCACGATTGCTAGCAAAAGGATATGCACATACATATGGCATTGATTATGAGGAAACATTCAACCCTATAGCCAAAATGTCTACTGTCATAACAGTCGTTGCATTAGCTATAACAAAAGGATGTACTTTGCATCAAATGGATGTAAAGAATGCTTTCCTATGTGATGAGTTACAGGGAGAAGTATACATGGACCATCCACAAGGATATGAAGATTCAAAGCACCCAAAATATGTTTACAAATTGAAAAAGGCTTTATACGGGCTTAAAAAAGCCCCTCGTGCTCGGCATGCAAGGATTGCTGACTACTTAAACACTCTTGGGTTTTCTATGTGTGATGCAGATCATTCACTATATGCAAGGAAGGGTGATGATTGCATCACAATTGTGGCTATTTATGTTGATGACTTGATTGTAGGAGGCAACCATGAAGCAAGCATTAAAGAGGTAAAGCAACTCCTAATGCAGGAACTTGACATGAAAGATCTTGGTGTGTTGTGCCATTTCTTAGGCATTGAGTTTATACATATAGAAATGGGTATATGGATATTGCAAATGTAATATGCCTTGAATATGCTGCAAAAGTATGGTATGGTTGATTGTAAGCCAATTTCTATCCCATTAGATTAGAATTTGAAGTTGGATGCTACATCAAGTGAAGCATTGGAAAATGCTACTATGTACAAGAAAATTGTGGGAAGTTTGATATATCTCACAATTACAAGACCTGATCTAAGCTACAATGTTGGACTTGAAAGTCAATTTATGCAGGTGTCAAATTTGGGGCATTTGCATCATTATTTGGGCATTCATTTTATGCAAGTTGATGGTGGAATAGCTTTGTGTCAAACCAAATATATTAACATGTTATTGCAGCATTTTCACCTTGAAGCTTGCAAACCTATTGCCACTCCTATGGAGACAGGTTTATGCTTGAGTCTTCATAATGCTCAAGATGCATTTGATGTTGTTCTCTATCAGCAGGTTGTTGGATGCTTGATTTACTTATGCTTTACTCGGCTAGATATTCAGTTTTTTGTCTCATAGATGAGCAGGTTTATGCATTGCCCAGGTGTCAAGCATTGGTAGGCGGTTAAGTGCATCTTTCGCTACTTGAGTGGTACTCGGATACTAGGATTGTTTTATCCCAAGGGGGGATCACTACCACTAGATTTACATGCTTTTTTTGACTCTGAGTGGGTTGGTTGCTATGACACTCATGTGTCCACCAATTGTTTTTGCTTCATGCTTAGTAGCTCATACATATCTTGGTTGAGAAGGAAGCAGCCTATTGTGGCCACTTCCAATTGTGAGGCTGAGTATAGGGCATCTTTCACAGCAAAGTGTTGAGTGTGTGTGGCTCAGATGCCTTATGGCTGATTTGGGTGTTGGTTAGTCTTCTACCACCACCGTCTTCACTAATAGTCACAACACATCGGCAGTTGCGAGGAACCCTTTGTTCCATACTCGCACTAAGCACACTGAGGTGCACTATCATTATGTCAGGGAGAGGTTCTCAACTCAAGAGATCAAGTTTGGCATATGTGCCCACACAGGAGAACATTGTAGACCTTTTCACAAAGGCTTTGACTAGGGAGAAGTTTGAAGCTTTCTACAGAGCTTTGGGCTTATTTCCTTTTATGGATTGATTCCACATAGCTTGGCACTTTCTTATACATGAGTTTAGACCTCAAACTCCAACAAACTTCACATCCCAACGCAAGCCCATCCAATTAAGACACCACTTATTAAGCATGATATGGTAGTCCAAATTCTCCTTGATTCTAGGAATTGTGTTCAAGCTATTTCCATTGTGCCATTTAAGACCCTCATGGTGGGGAGGGTCTTGTCCGATGAGGAGGCAGGTTTTTGAGTGTTCTGAAGTGATGCATCTGCTTTGCAAAAGGATCCATTCTTTGTAGTTGACTCTTATTTCCCGATTGATATCCTCAAAACTAATGCATTGGCTAGCTTCTTGGTTCTCGATATGTTTCCAATACCAGAAACCCTTGTTCAAGAGCTTCTTAGCTATTGGGAGGTTCCAGGACTCCATGCATCTAATGCCCTTAATAGGGAACCAGATCGAATCATTTTGTATAATACCCATTTCCAATCTTCACTGATTCAGACAAAGTTTTTGACCTTGTTCCAACTCTTCCATAGAGAGCACACTAGATTCGAGCCTTTAGGAGACACGAAAAGCGGGGAGAACAAAAGCATGAGAAGGCGAGGTCCTTCCAACCTGGGAGTCCCACTAGCGTAAGAGAATTCTTATTCCTAAAGATAAGCATGGCCCAAGAGTCCTCACTATTTCACTAAGCTTTGATAAGCCATTTAGCCACCAACTTATTCGCCATGCCTTCCATGTCTAGAATGCCCAGGCCCCCATGATCTTTTTGGCTAATACACGTAGGCCATTTAATTTTGGGGACACCTCTTCTGATGGGGTACTCACCCATCCAAAGAAAGTGTTTGAAGATTCTTTCTAATGTGATAATCTCTTGATCCTTCGGTCTCCAACAAGAGAGAAAGTAAATAGTCGATGAGATAAGTAACGTATTAATTACCATGGCACACCCCATGATGTTGATCTACATATCTTTCAAGTATGCCAATTTGTTATCAAGCTTGGAGAGACCTAATTCCATCGTTGGTTCATCAAAATGCCAAATCCCATCGGGATACCTAATAGGTAGAAGATTTGTCCCCTCGACATCGTTTGATAGCCCTGGTCCATAAAAGAAAAATAGTACTCTCCATAGAAAATCATGCACCAAAAAAATCCCAAATTTCACACACATCTTTCATCCCTTAAAAATGAAGACCCAGAGATACACAAAAAATGCTTAATTTCTTTGTGCAATTAACATAAATTCGTAATCTCTTTAACATGATCACACAAAAAACATAAGCGGTCTGCTTTATGACTTTGTGAATTTAATTTTGACATGTTTTCTATCTCAACTCTATATATGATTACTATAGTTAATCTTGATGAGGTATCAATGCTAATTACCTGCTTAATCATTGTATATGAATTCTACTAAATATACACCAAAATTATTCATAACTGTTAATCCCTTTGCAACTCTCTCTCTCTCTCTCAATGCGAATGGTGACTAATTGCAACATAACCCATAACCACATTCATCGTCTATAGTTATCACCTCTACATCACTTGTTCACAACGGTGACAATGGCTTGCTTACGGTTTGCAATAGTTCCTCTCTTTCTATTTTAAAGACGGCTTAAGAACTTCCTCTCTCACTACCTTTAGAACAATCCCAACTTTTCTTTCTCTCTCTCTCTCTAACCAATTTTACTCCATCACCTTAATCATATCTTCCAAGTTTAGGGTACTTCCTCATTATCTTCATGAGCATAAAAAATATACAATCAAGGGTTTTCACACAATTCTATTCCATGATTGGATACTTTTGAAATTTATGTCATTTTTGTTCTTATGTTTTTGTTTTTATTCAGATTCCCAAGTAGAAAGAAGACCACAACCTCTCTCTCCCTCTCTCCCTCTATTACAAGCCTAACGACACCAACAATCCTTGGTTTTTTCTGTAATGAGGATGGAAACAAAAAGAATTTTTTTGAGGGATTTTCCTCACATTTTCTATTGAACATATATATTCAATCTTTTGCTATACTTAATGAATGAACTCCACACTTCCTAGTTCTTACCAATCTACAAGATCCTACTTTTAATTTATTTCAAGCTCCTTTCCCAGACTCAATGGGATGGATGATCCACATGAAAAAAAGATCCACAAGAAGATTCAAGGTTGAATCACAGTTATCTCAAGCTTGACATGCTTTTATTAACCATCATGCAAGCATATTCAGATGTCAATGTGACAAAGGATGAAAAAGATTGTTTGAAAGTGAGGGGGATGGGCTTTTATAGTTGCCCTCCTCTTTTTATCCCGTTTTTCTTATCTACCTAAAGTAAAAAGATGGCTTCTTTAGTGAAATGGCTATAGAAAATGTATATAAATAAGTTTTCTCATTCATGAAAATCACTAGAATGATATTAAAATTTTAATCTAATCCTTTTCACAATTCATATGTATGTCTCCTAGAGTATTCATGAATGAAAAATAATAAAAATAAACTCATGTCTAGAAATCCATATGTATCTTTTATATATAATCCCAAAACAAAAAAGAAAATGGATCCCCCATATGTAAGATGAGAATGATTTTCTTAAGTTTTTTAGTCTCTACATATGAATCTTCTACAAAGAGGCTTGTCATATGAGTTTTGTCATGTTGTTGTACAAAGAAAGGAAGGGTTAATAGACCTTTTGGAAACATTTGGTGGCTTGAAGTGCATCTTCATTTCTAGAGGCATTGTAGAACATTAAAAACAAGGTTAACTGGAGGAGAAAAAAATGAGGTGGTTTAATTACATTTTTAGCTTAAAAAGAATAAAAAAGGGAAGCCTGGCCTTGAGGCCCAATCTCCTTGGAATTAGCTAGGAATAATTGAAAGTACAAGCGAAGGTAGGCTTAATACCCATGGGACTCCGTGTATCCCACAAAGCATGAATTAGATGCCTGGATCGAAGGCAGCAAAACGAACCAGCCGAGCTACGTGAATCTTCACAGCACATCGTCAATGTTCATAGATTCAAAGCATGAAAGGAAGAAAAAGCTCCTTAAGGGATTGCACATGTCCATAGAAGAATTAATATGGCACCCTTAGGAGAGCAGAACACATGTAAAAAATAAGTCCTGCTTCCTTTTTCTTTTAAAGTAGATTCGACAGACGCCTACTCCCAGCTTTTTAACTTTGAAAGTAGAAGTATACAGGTGAATGGCATAGTACCCTCAGGACATGCAAGAAAAATATGGAAGAGAATAGAATGCACATGTTCTTCAACCATCTAAATGTTCTCAAAATCCAGGAGTTTGATGATCCGAAGGTGCTTGAATAAAAATTGATACTGTGGTCCATCATCGAGGACAACGAAGCAAAGAGATCCTTGTCCGAATAATCCTTGTCGCAATGTTTACAGATGCTTTATCGATGTGTTAATTTAACAGATGTTATCAGTCGGAACCTGCAGCGCGCAGGCAAAGGTTGGAAATCTAAGCTTCGGCCCGGAGCGAGCACTTCTGCTGTGCCGCAGGCTAAGTTCAAGTTTCAATTGCAACGTTCTTCGTTGGTCAGCTTTGAGGTCGGTCGTCTAAAGATGTTTGCTCGTCCTCTCTCTCTCTCTCTCTCTATCACACACACACACTCTCACAGAGAGAGAGAGAGAGAGAGAGAGAGAGAGAGAGAGAGAGAGAGAGAGAGAGAGAGAGAGAGAGAGAGAGAGAGAGAGAGAGAGAGAGAGAGAGAGAGAGGCGTCCTTGTTGGGGCCAATGCAGTTACGTTAGGAACAAGTCTCTTTTTCTTCGTCTGAAAACAGTCGTCGTATAAGTGCTATCAGATGCTATGTATTCGGTATCAGGAATTGATTGTAGACAAAGTTCGAATAAAATGTGTTCATAAGGATCCTCCGGGTATTCTTGCAGGACTTCTACCATTTTGGTTTGAAATGTGTTTGTTTGTTTTTTCCTTTTTCTTTTTTTTGGGCATTTGTAACTCTTCGAATAAAATGTGTTCATAAGGATCCTCCGGCTATTCTTGCAGGACTTCTACCATTTTAGTTTGAAATGTGTTTGTTTGTTTTTTCCTTTTTCTTTTTTTTGGGCATTTGTAACCTAGACAGGGGCGAAATATAAAAACATGATGATGAACAAATATAGACATAAGTGATATCCATACGTATCTATGTCTATGGATTATTTCAGTTATTTTCTCGAAATTTTGATGTCAGCAAGTCAATATCCAAAATAAAACCAAATTTTTATTTTGAGTAGGGATTTCATAGCGTCTTGTTTCATTCTGCATGATAAAGTTTGAAAACTGATGCTTCTTGTCTGGATAGACACAGAATTTAAAAGATGCACTTTCTCGTTATTTTTTTTTCTAATTTTTTTTAAAATTCTTATGAGGGACTAAGGCGCTTATGGTTATTGTCATGGAATGTAGTGGAAGAAACTTGGAAGTTGTTTCTTATCAAGAATGCTTAGAATGCTTGAATGGACGTTTGGCCTTTTTAGTATTCCATTGTAACCTTTTTTGGAAAGAGAACTTTCAACAACCATTTTTTGTTATAGTAATTAGGAAACTACCACCAAGATGATTTCAACTTCCAAGTGTTGGAAAAAAACTCATATACAACATGTGATGAAAATTTCCAAGTACAATTATGGAAGTAATTTGAAGATGGAGAATGAAGAGGAACTTTATGGGCATCAGCCAATGACTTTATATCTACCAGCTTTCAAGAACAAAAACAGTTTTGTGGTAGTGAAAAGTTCATATAAGTCCTCTTTAATTCAATCAAATCTTGGTCGATAACAAAAATCGTTTGATTGGATTCAATAAGCATTCCTAATAAAGTATCAAGAGTACTTAGATCCTCTTGAGATCTTTTTCAGTCTCAAGTTTGATGGTATGAAATGCTATTTGAGTTTTTGTCATCGTTCATTTAGAAGTAAAAAATGCCAAATATATAATAAGCAATATTCTAAGGTGGTCTAGCTTGTCGCAAAGGAATTGATCACAACCATGCTTGGAAGTCAAGCCAAAATGTTTGCATTAGGAGAACGTGCACATAAACCATAATGCCTAAAGCATACTAAGGAAAGTTGGAAGATTCTTGCTTCTCATTGTATAAGGAAAGCTAGGAAGCAATTCCTAGAACAAGGTTCTTGGAAAGATGAGGAAACTTTAAAGAAGAAAGAAGTGCTTAGTCATGGACATAAGCAAGAATTGGTTTCCAAATCATAAAGTGATTCTGGAGCCAAGAGGAACTTGTGGTGTGCAAACCAATATCAGTGGCCACTTTTATCCTCCACCTTGAGCTAGTCTTGTAGGTGCATGTCCACCCAAGTGGACTCCCAACATCGATATAAGAAGTGGTTTAGGCACTCTTTTAGGATATGTTAAGGAAGGAGCCCTTATGCTTGAGACTACTAGTTGTGAACCTATTTTCAGATTTGTTTATGCTAAATTGTTCTCGTGAGTGTGGGCAAGTCCCTATTATGAGTTTGGGCTAGTCTATATCGTAATGGACAAGTACTTGTAGTACATTGAGTTAGTCTCTCATGTATACTTGTATGCCGGAATGCACCCTTTTGTGTAAGTTGTCTCAACTGCATGGGTTCTTCTGTCGGAGGTTGATTGTTTTTCTCCTTTGTTGTGCATTTGGTTGTTTACGTCTATTGGTCTGGTAGTGGTCATCTCTATATAATTAGTAGTGTAAGTGCCCAAAAGGTTGAAGGGTAACGCTTGTGCTCCTTGTGGAAGGAGGTGTAACCCTGCTAGTGAAGGTGTTAGAGTAGGTAGCCTCTGATGAATTAGTGTTGTGCATTTAGCCTCTGATGAAGTAGGCAAGTGGAAGTGTAGTAGGCTGGTCCATAGGCTTACTTGTGTTGATTCCCTATTGGCTGGTTGAGTCTGAGTCTACATTCAGGTAAGTCGGGAGCCTATTGGGACAAGTTTTGGCCGAAAGTATGGTCTCAAGCGGAGTATCATTTTTACTTTATATTGTTTGTTGTATATGTTCTTACAATAAGATTCATTTGTTCAGTCTCTTGATAGTTGTCCATATTACTCCATAAGTTATCTAGTGACTCATGTGACATATACAGGGATGTCTTTCTCCTTTTGAACACAATCATGTATTGTTTAGGGCTACAATTTTCTCATTTGGTGTACACTTCAAATCCTTGTTCTTGTGGTGTTGTTTCCTACACAAAATTTAGTTTAACACGCCTGGTGGGACCCTTGGGGCCCTTGCATGTGCTGTGCGAGAAACACTTTTGGTCCGTGGATGTAAGTTTTCTTTTTCTTGTATTTTTCTTTTTAAGCCTTGTTATGCTTCTACCTAGTTCAATGCGGATAGGTACGTGACCCACACCCATGCTTCTAGAGAGTCTCTTCATCATCTCAAGAGCCCCTTAAAAGCATACGATAGGAAAGCATCTTCTTAGCTCACTCCTAAAAGACCTCTTGCTCCTATACTTGCGAACCTTTTTGTTGACTTTTCTCAAGTTGGCTCAAGCGGCCTGCTAGAACTAGCCCTAACACCTCCTTGAGAGAAGGCTAGAAGAGCATCAAACTTTACTTTTGATACTTCTGTAGAAAACACCCAGTTATAAAGTGGAGGATTCAAAATGGAAGATTCAACAAACCTTTTGTCAAGAATAAAGATTAAATTCCCTACTTTTAAGGGTTTGATGTAGGAAGCCGTGGACGACCACATAAGGAGATAATCTCCTTATGTAGAGGAAGAGGTTGCAAAACCAGGAGAAGGCAAATGCTCACCTTATTTCCATTCACCCTCGATGGACTTGCAGACAAGTGGTACAACTAGCATGAAGATAGCCACTTCACCACTTGGGAGGCTTCAAAGATTACCTTTTGCCAAACCTTTCGACCCAGTAATTCTTTAGAACGAGCCTTGGACTAGGTCGATTTTCATGAACTTTATACGTGTGCAAAAGCTTTGGGTGCTCGTTTATCCATGTACTAAGTGACTTTATGGTGAAAAAGTGGATCGAGAAAGCCTCTCAACAAAATTGGGCATCTTTAAGGCTTGATGCAACTTTGGAGGAGTTCGTGGCGACAACATTGTGCATCACTTGATAGGATATGGGTGAAGTTTGAACTAGAATCAGATGAGTGGTGAATGTTGATATCAGGGTATGAAAGACTTTCTTTGCTTCTTCGGTCCAAGAGAATTTCACATTTCTTGTAAGCTTGGTGAGTGGTGCCACTATCTTGGAGTAATCCTTGATGAATATCTTGTAGAAGTTTGTAAAGCCTAAAAAGCATTATACATCATAAACTCATGAAGGTATTTGCCAATCAAGGATGGTTTCAATCTTCTTAGGATCCATTAAGATTCCTTTCTTTGACACAATGTACCCTAGAAATTCCACTTTTGTATGGAAAGTTCACTTTCTCTGATTTCACCAATCATGAGATATGCAAAGTCACATGAAATTTGGGATGCAAGATGGTTCCTTTTATGTCCATGACACCCATGGGTTTATGAAGAATAACATGCACGATAGAACTTTTGATCCCTTCCTCAACATGAAGAATTGCATGAATGTACACATTAGTTGTAGCAAGCTAATGACAAATAGGAAGATGTGCATGGGTTCAAACCTCTTCCAATAGAGTTACTTGTAAACCTTCAAGATGGCATCTCTATCTTTTTTAGTAGCTTAGTAGCTAAATCTCGAAAGGATTCAGAATTTCATATCATTGACATGAATGTGTATGGTTTAATTTTCTTTGAAGCTTCAACTCAATCTTGGAATTTAGAGTTTTTCTTCCCAATAGATACAAGAGAAGGAAAAAGAAAGAGAGGAGAAATGAAAAGGGGAGAAACATTAAGGAAAGGAGAGAGGAAGAAAGGAGAGCAAAGAGGCAAAAGAGATAAGATGCAAGCCATGGATAAAGAGAAGGAAAAAGAAAGAGAGGAGAAATGAAAAGGGGAGAAACATTAAGGAAAGAAGGAGAGCAAAGAGGCAAAAGAGATATGATGCAAGCCATGGGTAAAGGAGGAAATGAAGATCAAGGACTTGAAAGCTCAAGAAGAGAAAAGTCTTTCATAGACTATTCATCCAAGAAGAAACCAAACAATGGAAGGAGGGACCTTTGTTCCTCGATAAGGCATTCGATTGTTTTTAACACTCTTTGTATTTGGTTTACATGTGTCCTCTAGGTTCTCTAGGGCTTGTACAACAAGTACATAGCTCAATTTCCAAGAAACTACCTCCCAAAGTCATTTGAGGAGCATCCAAAGTGCGATGTTTAAATATTGTTTCTTGCAAGCGATTGCCTAGTACTCGATCAACTTTTGACATGTACCACTCTCTTCTCGAGTGGAAGATCTTGAAGATTTTTTAGTTTTAGAAAGGTCATCTTACAATTTTTTTTAATAATATAAAGCTCACTAGAAACAGACTATATTTGATTAATCGGTGCAAAGAAACAATGTTCAATAGCCACGTTTTCACAATTGCAGAGATGAAATCGGAGTCTCCTTCAAGATCCTTTGGGCATCCAAACACTTCCAAATGAAGCATGGAAGTGCTTAACTCTGTATTTTACTGGAGAGGCTTAGAAAAGCCTCATGTTATAGTTTAGATTAGTTTTTCTTGCTTGAGTTGTTGTAGTTGTACGAATTATAAGTGCATATATTTCTTGTATTGGGTTTTCCCATAGGGAAACCATAGTGTTTGGATCTATTCTTGATGAGGCGGCGAATAATTCCTGCCTCGAACTCTTTCTTGATCTATTTATTATTTGGGCGAGGGAATGAGTGCTTTAGAGGGGACATACATGGGTGCATGCACATGTTCACCATTGACAGTGATGATTCCGTCCACATTAGGTGCATCACAATGGTGTAAACACACTTGTATATGTCATGAAAAATGTACAAGTAAGCATACTATGCACACTAGTATATGTTACTGCAAATAAATAAGTGTATTAGTCCAATTGATTGATAATATGTATGAGCTGAGAGTCATCTCAACATATCCACTCATCATAAAATAGTTAAGTAGGATAGGAATTTAAGAATTAAGATCCGAAAAACAAGATCTGAAGGTTTTATAAGTTTCAAGGATTTTTAAGGGTTTCAAAGCTCAAGAGTTTTTTTACTAGATATAGAATGAAACCAATTTGAACCATTAAATAGGACATGAGCTATATACATGTGCATTAAAGTAACCTCAAAGGAAGTGATATCTCAAGATCTTGATGGATTTAGACTTTAAAGATTATAAAGGAGAAGATAGTAGATCTTCATCAAAAGCATTATGTATATTAGAGGGTTTGTAGGGATTCTCCCACATCTTTGACACGATTCTAAGAAAAGAATATGATCATATCTAAATTAATGAAGAATTATTACCTTACAGAGAGATCTCCCATAAATGAATATGAGATTATGGGATATTGCAAGAAGTAGTAAAACATAGTCTATAATATTACTTGAGTAAAATGCTGAAGCATACACTACTAACCCATTAAAGAAACCAATTAGAAAGGATCCCAAAAGACAGGTTTCATAGAGAGCATCGATGAAATACTTGAGGTACTCAAAAGATGTAAAGAGGATCAAGAAACTACCAATTCAAGGATATAAAGAGAATCTAAGGAAGTATGACCACGGAAAGGAAGGATCTACATATGTATCTAGATTTGATCTTGATACTTAAGACTAAATAAGTTGAGTTTATAATGAATATCCAATGATCAAGTGATCAATTGAACCGAATTAATTGGTTTAAAGAATAAGGGGATTTATAGGAATCCATATTTTATAAGAATTCCTTATGTTGGATTTTATGGGAGTTTTGTCATAGATATGGAATTCATAACTAGTTTAGTGAGGATGTGACACATGGATTGAAATTTGAGAGAAGGATCCACTGATATGGTTGGTGGGAGATATTTTCTTTGATGATCAGGGAGAAAAGGACTCGTCATTATAGATAGCATTTTTCATTAAACTAAAAGAGAAGCTTAGGATGTAGGGAGGTTTATTCTTCCAATGATAAATGATTCTATTCATGTATGGATACGATGATCCATACATAGGAATGGATGTAGGATTTTTCATCCATAGTCTCTTTCAAGGGAAAGGGGAAGTATAGAAAAGGTTAGGCTATTACTTTAGTGGAGGTAAGTCTAGCCGCTCTTAGGGGAAAAGTATAGAATTTGATTGATAGTTTATCCAAAGTCACCAAGGGATCGGGACGGGTCTCGAGAACAGTGGTGTCCCCAAGATGGGGATGGAGCCTAAGGTGTGTCCCCGGGACGACGCTAGAAAAATGCTGATTTCTTAAAAAAATATCAAATGGAAGTAATGTACAATGAATGTGGTTACATATGAAATGACCAATAATAAAACTGTAAAAAAAAAAGTGTTTTTCAAGTAGAAACATATATGAAGCATGTTGAAATTTGAGCGTTCAGAGTTGCAACTTGCTATATATATTTATCATAAAAAAAAAAGATTCTACATTATCATCATCATCATCATCATCATCATCATATAAACATATCTTATACATAAAAAGAACTAAGACTCAAGATTCAATGATCATGTGACATATATGATATCGCATTATCATGCAAGCAAAAAGATGTTACATTATGGATTGACAAAAAGAACCAGTGTAGATTCTAAAAAGAATTAGAAAATCTAGAGACTACAACATAAATGTATAACTATGGAGAAAAGAGGGAAAAAGTGAAGAAAGGGCTAAGAGGGTGAAGAGGGTTGCTAAACATGCAAGGTTGATGGTAGCTGAAGCTTCCATACACGTGATATCCAAGGAGAAAAATATGAAACCGAAGATAAGCTTGTGTTTTGAGGGAGCAATGGCCTCTATTTATGGTTGTTTATGGCCCTCAAGATGGTTCTAGAGGCCCCCTTAGATGAGTTCTAAAAATTCCAAGAGAGAGGCAAAAAAAAGTTGACATTTTTTGGCCAAAAAACTCGTCTCACAGCCCCAGCCATCCTGGATGGCCGTCCCCAAACAGTCCCATCACATGAATCCATCCTTGTGATGCGTCCTGAGGATGTTTGTTGTATCATAGAGTTGTAAGGGGACGCCGACCATCTTGGTTAGGCGTCCCCATATTTTGCCCTAAGGGGATGGCGTCCCTAGGACTGCGGGACGCGCTCCCATGTAACTTTGAGTTTATCTTTTAGATTGCCTAAATAGGAGTAGCACGGTTATATTAAAGGCAATAGGGAGATCAATTAGTCACAGTGGTTCGATCGAGTCTCACCTTCGGAGTCTAGATGAGGAGCTATTATATCTATTTCTAGTGATGGTATTCGACTAGATGAGGAATATCTACTTGTTGGTATTAAAGAGACTTGCAATTGAATGATGAGTTTTCATCTTAGAGCTAGAAGAGAGGGATAAATTTGGCCTATAGGTGTAACAACTTATTTGGTGTTGAGTCATGGAGATGATGGCTTAGAAGTTAGCCAGTTGGGAAAGATTGATACTGTTGGATTATTTAAATCTCACAAAGGAATGTTTTAGCATTTAGATGGCAAACTTAAGGAGAAGAGAAAGACTAGAGTATGCCCGACAGTGTCAATAAAGACTCTTCTAATAGAACTCTGCCCAAATTATATGGATGAAAAACCAAGAACTTCTTGGTTAGTAGGTTGTAGAGGTTCCGTTCTAATTTCAAGAATTCTTTTATGTGAACGAGGATGTTGGAACTTGCATAGGACACAAGGATAATAAGTTTAGGTTTGAAACTATTGCTTGTGAGTACACTTGAGGTTAGGAATACTTGGGAGTAGCATGAGGGCAAGTATACCATTTAAGTTCTAGAAGGGTTTGGGATCTCTTTTCTTATGGGACACACTTTTGTTTCTTTGAGGATTATATGTTTTATCATCTCCATTGAGGTACAATCAAGTTTAGTTATCTTGGCGTTGTATCTTTCATATTATCTTTCCATAGAGGAAGCATCATATGGACTTATGTCACTTAGATGATGTTACATGTCATGCCAATGGGAGCAACCATTAGAGAACCCTTTCCATATGCCTTCCAATACCATTTAAAGACTAAGGGGAAAGAAATGTTACATAATACTAAGTTAGAACCTGAGATTATGGTTGAATGGCTAGGAGAGCCTAGCATTATATGTCACTCCTTTGGTAGGAATGGTAAGTGGGAAAGGAGAGGTGGAGGTAGTTCTCCACCTACAAGGGATTTGCATTTATATGGGTTGCTAAACGGTGGCATGGATTGGCTCATATCATCATCTTGTGTGTGTCTCATAGTTTTTCAAGGCTCACACGGGTGTTAGGTCTGTCAGAGGTTTCATCACCTTAAAGCGCTCGATGGACCTTTTGTGATGTTCAACTACTCGAAAGTGGAGCTTGTGAGAGGGTGTTGAAGGATCGATGCTCCACCCTACATTTTTGTTTCGTGCTTAAATTTATTTCATATGAATATGAGTGCATCTCCATTTTGTAGCACTCTAGCTGTATTTGAGAACTCTTGCCATGTTGTGTGTGTTCATTCTCCTCTTTTAGGAGATTTGTCCCACATGATGTTGGAGGAAGCTTCCTCCCATTTCCCAAATCTATATAATGGGGTCCTCACCCACATTGTACACTTGATTAGAGGCTTTAATCCATATTTGAGTTTTCCCATTGATGGTCTACTTACTTTTTAGGAGTCCTACACTCTTTTCTTTTGTGAGTACATTTTATTTTTGCTTTTGTGTATGCACTCTACATAAAATTATTGTACTTTTGCCAGGTAAGGTAATACATAAGAAGCTTTTCTCCAGTAGTTTGACTCGAGCATTATTAGTCTGTGAAGAAAGCAATACTCTATTGTCATAAGGAATTAAACATGTGCAGCACAAACCAAACGTGTGCTGTGCTGCACATGTTTGGTTTCTTGAATTTATTTGGAGGCGAACTATTGTCCGAAGATGAGATGAAAGCAAAAAGTTTGTGCTACATTGTCAGTCAAGATAAAACATAGGAACTTTTTCAACAGTTGAGTTGAACATAAATCTGTAGAGAAAGTGACAATTTCAGCATTAAAAACTTGAACAGTATCCCTTTTCTTGATATGTATACCAAAGAATCCTTTAAGGGGCTTCTTTTGATGATAAAACTTATCTTGTTGCTTCTACCCAATCAGTTTTTTAAAGCACTTTGGATCTGTTTTCATGTAGATAAAACCCGATCTCACTGAAAAGGTGTGCAAAGGAAAATATAACACATGTCTCCTGGGTGTGCACATTACCCTCCTGGTTGTTTAAGGCTCCACATTCAGTGTCTACCACTTTTCTTCAGGTTCAGCTCATGCAAAATTCTTCAGCATGAATCAAGGATTCCTTCCAGCCAATCAAATTTGGTCTTTGGACCAGTGTGCAACTTCGATTATCTTTCTTGCAATAATCAAAACCAAAGGAAACTGATTGACATTCAAATTATAGGCAGATCAATGAAAAGGTTATGCTGTTCATCCTCCGTGCCACATATATGTCAAAATATTCTTGTCATCGGAGATAATGCTCCAAGTAACTTGTATCAATATATATTATCCAGAGCTCCTCTTCGAGAAGCCTATGTAGTAAAAATTTCAAGCATGGGAAGAATGTTGATTGCACAATCATTTTTGAGGTAATCTCTGAGAAAAAGATTATGTTTCTCAGCCTTTTTATCTAGCAACTTCCATATACAATGGCTGAAGAATGGACCAGTTTTTATGAGCTTAAAAATGGGAAAGAATGAATGTTTTACAGAATCAATTGTTAAAAATAGGTTTCTGTGAACATTCATTCTGGCCTCTGTTCAGATTCTGTAATTTCTTCAAAGGAGCAAATAGACGTCCATTGGTAGGACCTATCACAGCACCAGAGGCCCTGGTGGAAAGTGCTGACAAAGAGAATGTTGGAACATGTGAAAGTACAGCTGTGATTGCACCAGCTACTTCACATGGGAAAAAAGTCATTGCTGATTACAAAGTAGTAGGTATATGGACCATCGTGTGATGCTTCTAGACAGCTATCTCTTCAATTTGACTTTGTTACGTTTGTTTGCAGAGATTCCAGGTGATGGTCGTTGTTTGTTTAGAGCTGTTGCCTGTGGTGCCCACATGCAGAAGGGGCTGGGTATACCCAGTGAGAGATTACAAAAGGAATCTGCAGATGCATTAAGAGCCAAGGTAGATCACAGAAACTGCAAATTTCTCACACTTTCATTGGAAAATAGATCATAATGCAGGAAATCGACCAGGTGGTTGATGAGCTAGTAAGGAAAAGAGAAGAAACAGAATGGTAAATCACTATTGAGTTGCTCCATTCTAGCATTTTCTCTTCCAGTGCAGTTCTAATTTACTTTTTACGATCTGTAGGTTCATAGAAGGTGACTTTGATATTTACATAGAACAAATGAGAAAGCCACATGTTTGGGGTGGAGAGCCAGAGTTGCTGATGGCTTCCCATGTTCTGAGGTGTAGTGTTGTTCTGTTATCACCCCCTCCATTTATGGCACGGCTAAACTTTAATGATGTTTATGCATAGGATGCCTATCACTGTGTACATCTTTGAGTCATATGCAATGGGGCTCATATCAATCGCCGAGTATGGAGAGGAATACACGAATGACAATCCTACAATAACAATTCTCTATGATGGATCTGGTCACTATGATACTCTGAGAATGAACGAGAAACCAAGGAACTTGCTTACATGTTCCTAAGCGAACAGATTTCGAAATAATGTAGATGCATACCTATGTGCTTGCATCCCTACATATGTAATGGTTTCATAACATATACTGAAACTGTACAAATAACACCTACAGTAGATACATGTTTATACACATCCATACATTATGTAAAATATTCATGAAATGAGGCACATACCTACAATTTTCATGAGTATGTGTCTAAGTTGTCTGTTGACATTCGGTGATTAACATTTATATTAAGAACATGACTATACATAATTAACGATGTACGAAATACTTTGATCCTCTTATGCCAAAGGCAAACCATGTTCTCGAACAATATTAGGACCATCAAACCATATATTGAATTTAAAGCAACAACTGTCAAGGTAGATGCGTACCTATGTGCTTGCATCCCTACATATGTCATGGGTTCATAACGTATACTGAAACTGTACAAATAACATCTACAGTAGATAAATGTTTACACACTTGCATACATTATGTCAAATATTCATGAAATTAGGCACATACACACATTTTTCATGCGTTTGTATATAAGTTGTCTGTTGACATAAGGTGATTAACATTTAGATTAAGAACAGATGTATTCGTAATTAACTATGTATGAAATGATAACCCTTCCAAAAGAAATCAATTTTTGTAGATTATTAAATATCTTGTTTTCACCATCTCATGGTTAACTTGGATGGTCTTCCCCCTTTGAAAATGCCAATATTCGCTCAAGTAGTGGGTGAAAACCGTCATTCGTATGTGTGTATACATTTCAAACTGAATATGCAAAAGAAAACTCGAAAAAACTATATTAACTATATACACTAAGAAATAAATAATAATTCAATTATCAAGTGCACAATCCTTTTGGTTAATTGCATGCTTTTATAGATCAAACTTATTGATTTACTTGTGTTCCTACAAGAGAGATTCTTCTATCTATATGAATTGAGTGCATGAATACTACCACTAGTCGTTAGGAAATCACCTTCCAAGGAGTCATACAAGCTAAGAAAACTAACACACATGCATGCATGCCCACACACATGGACACACATGCATGCTCATGTCCACGCACGCTCGCACGCTCGCACGCACGCACGCACACACACACACACACACAAGACACAACATAACACAGTCACAACAATGCTATACGACATGACACAAGCTAATGTTTGGGAGCAAGAGGGAGGAAAAAGTTAGGCATGTAGCTGGCAAAACCATCTACTATCTATATTCATCATGAAATTTATGGACAGAGCAACTTGAAGGCTGAGAAGACTTTTTTGCAATCGAAGTGTCTCTCAAGTCATGCTCATGATCCACTTTAAGATGAGAGAATGTGCCCTAGAGCATTTTGCAAATACCTCGTGGATCAATGCTCTTAGAGATTTTGGCTCTAAGGATTAGCTTAGTGATCATGCACCCTTGCTCCAACAACTCCAAAAGCTCCTCTTCCTTCCCTTATAGTCATAATGAAGGTCTTGGTGCTCTGATGCCATTGTAGGGGGCTGTATCTCAATCCTAATGCAACGACGAATCATGAATGACCTCCACAAGTAGACCTCTTGACACCTCTACAACTCAAAATGCCTCTTTCTCAGAGTTTGTGCAAAGACTTCTAATGCGCTTTTGTACACTTAAAAGACTAATGGAGCTTTCCAACAAAAAACATTTCAAACAAAATGATTGCCTACACCAAGAGAAACAATTTCTGAGACATAGGCTAGTTGAGTGTATGCATGAGCTAGTCACACAGTGACCACACTTCACTCTAGCAAACTTTTCTCCAAGATAACCAAAAAATGAAGCTCGAACTTGACCAAACTTTAGATAACACTAATCGCTACCTAATGACACCAAAATCACAACAAATGGATAAATTCGCGAGAAGAACTAGTGCTTACAACACAGAGCTAGATAAATCTACTAAAGCCTTAACACACAGAGAGATATGAATGACCACAATTCACTATTTTGCATGTTTCTCAAAGATTACTCAGAGAATAAATCTGAGACTTGGTGAACACAAAAAAACTATATAAGCTATCCAATGAACCAAATATTACAATAAATGGATTCCTAATGAAGGAGAACCAATATTGACAAGTTAGGGTAGAGAGTTCCAACACTACTTGTGCACACAAGGAGGTATGCCTACTCAAAACCAACAAAACAACAAGCAAGGGGCTTGCTTAAGGAGAACTTTTAGAACCTAAAAAACATGTGAGATTGATTATTTGGAGCTGAAATGACATATATATACAAGTGGGAAAGTGAGGTGCTCTTTTCCTAAAAATCAAGAATCACACCTAAGTGTGATTGGAAATAGATGAGATGAATGAGGGTGGTTTCAACAACTTTTTGGTTGAAGGAATCTCATGGAATTCCTTTTCCTATAGTTCTCCACTTATTTCTTATGAGATTTAGACAAATCTCTCCGCTTGTAGCTAGTGAAATTACTCCAAAGTGCTCCAGGGTTGGAGCTTGATTTTCAATAGGTGATGTGTAGTGTTGTGCTGAAGGGTGGTGTTACATATAAGGGGGAGGGAATGGGGCAAATGGATTATATACATTCCCAAAATTCATAAAAGACAAAGCAACTTGTGAGGTTGAAGAGGATCCTGGGTAAGAAGGAAAGTTGGAAATAGGGGTTGGATGGATGGTGGTTGAGGAGCATGGTAAGTGGGATAGGTGGTTGTTGAGGAGTGATCAATGAAGAGGCTAAGATGGTGGGTGGGGTGATTTCTCTAGGAGGGGTTTCAAAGCCCGATAAGAATTCTTGTGATTGTGGTTCTATGGAGACCAATAGGGAGTCGGTGGTGGAGAACGAAGAGGTGTCAATGGGAGGGATATGTGGTGGTGTGACCTTTGAGCACAAAACAATGTGAGAGGTTGGGTAGTACAGGTACTTGAATATTGGTGCTCATAGGTGTTTATTGGCGTCGAGATCCAATTACCTTCATAGATGGCTTGTTAGGTACAAGCTCCCAAGTGTCATTCTCCTTTAAGGCTTCCATTTCTTCATCCATTGCATCTCTCCAAGCTTTCTTGCTTTGTGCTTCTTCAAATGTGGTAGGTTCTTCATTGGTTGAATCCTTTGCAATGTAGATTGAGTGCCTGGTGACCAAAGAAGTATCATAACCATACCTCTCTAGTTTCTTCTTCTCCCTTGAAGACCTTCTAAGTGGTTGATGTGAGCTCTCGGGTCCATATGTAGCATCTTCCATCTTTGCTTTACCTTTCCTCCTCCATATCTTTAGTCTTTCCAAGTCTTCTAGGTCAATCTCCGAATCACTTTCTTCAATTTGCTTTGACTCCTTTGGTTGAAGTGATGGAAAATCTTCATCCAAGTCATAAGGCAGCTTCACTTTCCTGTCATCATCAAACCATGATTTGTTCTCATAAAAAATTACATCTCTACTCACAGAAAATCCTTTATTAGTTGGATTGTACAATCTGTATCCTTTTTGGTTTTGTTCATAACCAATAAATATGCACTTCTCTGCCTTGTGATCCAATTTCCCTCTTACTTGAGAAGGAATGTGAGCATAGGCTAAGCATCCAAAGATTTTAGAATGCTCTAGACTAGGTCTTCTTCCATTCCACACTTCATATGGAGTGGTTTCATCTAGTGACTTAGATGGAAGTCTATTTATGAGATATGTGCCTGTAGGCACAACCTCTGCCCATAGGGTAGTTTGGCAATCCCTTTTCATTGAGCATGGACCTTGCAGCTTCAACAATAGCTTTGTTTCTCCTCTCTGCTACACCACTGATTTCGGGTGTATACTTTGTAGTGACTTCCCTTTTAATGCCTCTTTCATGCAAGTAGGCATCAAATTCAGAAGAGAAGTATTCTCCACCATATGATCTGATTCTTTTCAAAGTCCTACCTGTTTGGTTTTCAACAAGAGCAAGATACTTCTTAAAGCAATTAAAAGCTTCATCCTTGTGCTTCATGAAAAACAGAATGGTCCACCTGCTACAATCATCTCTAAAAGACACATAATATCTTGAACCTGATATAGATGGCTCCTTACTAGAACCCCACACATACATGTGCACTAGATCCAAAAGATTTTAATACACATATCACTTCCTATTGAAAGGTTGTCTATGAGCCTTGCCGAATTGACAAGCTTCACACTTATAAATCATGTGTTGCCTTGTGATATTAGGCAAACCAAGTACACTTTGGTCCCTGCAAATTTGTTTGAGTGTCTTCTCACTAATGTGAGCAAGCCTTTTGTGCCATATCTCCAGCTCTGTGAGAGTTTGAGATCCATAGCTAAATAAAGCTATGTTCTTTGTATCTTCCACTTCAAAAGTGAAAAGCCTTCCTGTCTTTTCTCCTTTGGCAATCCCTTTAGAGCCTTGCCTTGGGTCTTCAACACATGATCCAAATTGGTTGAATCTAACGTGCAATCCTTTTTCAACAATCTGCCCAACACTTGTTAAATTTTTGGTAATTGTAGGAACATACAAGACTTTGCTTAAGAGGTTCATATTCCCATCTAATGTCTTCACATTACCTATCTTCTCCACTGAGTGCTTTGTATCATCTCTTGTTTGCACTTCATTTTTGTTGTGAGGATCTTCCAAATCAGAAAGTAAAGCCACATTTCCTGCTACATGATTTGAGCATCCCGAATCAATGTAAAAGATGTGATCATCATCCTTACCCTTCTTCACTGATAGATTCATAATCAATAATGAACCTTCTTGACTTTGGTCCTCTGCATAGTTATCGTAATCTTCTTCCTCTATGGCCACTTTGATAGTTGTTGTTGTTGTAATTGTTGTTGTAGTTGTTGTTGTAGCCTCCATTGTATCTGCCTCTATCTGATCCATAGCCACCTCTATTGAATCCTCTTCCTCTTGAGTTCCTCGGATTCCTGAAACATTCTTCAGTAGTATGATTAGATAGGCCACATATATTGCAAGGTTGAGATGATTGGAATCTCCCCCTGCCTTGCTTTCCACCTCTACCTCTTCCTCTAGCTCTTTCTCTACCTGCAGAGTTTGCTTGGAAAGAGCTACCTTCATCTTCATTCTTCTTATTCTTTGACTTGTCCTTGACCTTAGCTTTATCAAAATATAAGGCAGGATTTTGATTACCTCTTGAGGACTCACCACCTTTGCTAATCTTTGCTTCATGAGTGAAGAGTTTGCCCATGAGTGTGTTGAGGTTGGGTACATGTATATCCATGTACAAATCCATGGCTGTTGTGAAGGACTCCCACTTGTCATTTGCTTTGATTCCATTTATGATTTGTCTAATGATTTGTTCCTCTTCAATTACCTCTCCAATGCTTCCAAGTTGATATGAAATCTCCTTCATCTTTATGACATAATCAATCACACTTTGCTTGGGGATTTTCTTCATTGTTGTGAACTCCATCCACAATTGGTTCTTCCTTGCTCGAGTGTTGGAGGAGAAGAAAGAAGCAAGTGAATTCCAAGTCTCTCTTGATGTCTTGCATCCCTTGACATGAGGTAAAAGAAAACTATGCTCTGATGCCACTTTGGATGAGTTGGTGATGCTACAACCACCTTCACAACAGCCAACAGAGACTCTAGAGTTGGTTAGTAGACCCTTTGAGCTTCCTAAATCCACAAAAAAATCACCCAAGTGTTTTGGAACAAGTATCTCAAACGTTTGAGTCAAGACATACTAGTTGCAAAATGACTAGCTCCCAAAACTTGCTATTTTTGTACATACACCTGCTTGAAAAAATGAACAGTGCTCTCAACCTGGTAGGAATTAGAAAAATTCCTTTTGGATATAGAAAATAGACTTAGATAGCTTGCTAATCCAAGTTAAAGCACTTCAATTGATCAACTAAGCACTGAGAACAAGATTTAGCAAAATCTGGAACACTCCCACCATTTTTGGGGCTCTACAGAGATTCGACCAGTGAGCAAAAGAACACAGATTTCTCACAAAGAGTAAATCCAATGACCATGAAATTTTGTGATCATGAATTAGACTTAGAGAGAAATCCAATGCACTTTAAAACTTTGAAAAAGGTTACATATAGCCCGAGATATGAGCTTATGAAGTTACTGTTCTGAGTGAGTATAGCGGAGAATAAAACAAAAAAGAAGTAAATGATGAATGTATAGATTCACATAGAATTACAACCACATTGGCAATGAATACTTGCACAATGGAAGTAGAATGATAGAGCTATGGAGTAAGCTCTTCAATCTCTACAAATGAACATGAAGTGGGTACGGATCAAGCTCTCTCTTGGCAACTTCCTTCTTGCTCTTTTTATGGCTACTTTTGGAGTTAGTTTTGAATTTGAATTCAAAGAACTTCACCTAAAAGTGATGCTAAGAATTAGAAGATATTCTCTCAGCTGATGGATTCGTGGTTTTAGGTAGTTAGAGCCACAAATTTCCTTTTTTCATCATGGATGACTTAAGCCATCCTTTCTTTCACAATTACAAGAGACAAAATATGCTCTTTTACAAGAGGTGTAAATATGTCTACACATATGACAACAAATGAACATAAAGCAAATCATATCAACCATGTAGGCTTGGGTAAAATGCACCAACAATTTCTACATTGCATAAGTCTATAAGATATTCCTCTACTGGTTTACTTATAAACCCATTCTTAGACAAAAAGAGTGTGTAATGGAACTTGTAGCTACTCCAGAATCAATGAAGGCCCTGCTCATCTTGATTGTAGTGCCTCGTCCTAGCTCGATTGAAATGAATGGTCATTGATCTATGATGCTAGGATTAGCCCGTCATCTTATTTGACACATTGCCATGTGATATCTTGGAGTGTTGGGCTTGGGTAGTATGCATTGCTATCTCAATTTCATTTGTTTAATATGTTCAAAGGCCTCGACGTATGCCTTATACCTGTCAACTGTCCCATCAGCCTTATGCTTCAGGTTGTATATCCACTTAGTGTCAATGGCCTTCTTGCCAGGAGGCAAGTCACATAAAGGCCAGGTACAATTTTTCATGATAGCATCATATTCTGATTGCATAGCACTCATCCAATTTTCTTAATTTTGTGCTTCATCAAACAAAATAGGCTCATTCTCATCATAGAGACTAGAGGCATCCATAGCATAGGAATCTAATAGAAAAGAAGCACTATGAGAGACTGAATGAGTATGATATGAGAGAAGTGCATCTAACTTGCTATCATGCAAAGTTTGCACCAGCCATTTTGGCATAGTTTTTGCCTCTTCAATATCAACTCTCTCATCAACAAGTGCATCATGTAAATCTACATCAGAAATGGAATGATCTGCATGATCACATGAAACTTGTAAAGGCTGAGAAGTTGCCTCATTAGGACCAACACTAGACTGTCCACCTATAAAAAGAGGTAGCAAAGTATCATACATGTCTTTAGAGCTAGCAGATGTCTCCTTCGTACATGAAAGTAATGGCAGAATAGAATCTTCCACAAAAACAACATCATGGCTAACCAAAATGCATTTAGTTTGTGGATGATAGGGACGCTAGTCTTTGCTTTCATAACTATATCCAACAAAAATACATTTCACTGTTTTATCATCCAATTTCTTGTGATGTTGTTCAGGCACTAATGCATATGCCAGACAACCAAAAACATGCAGGTGAACAACAAATGGCTTGCAACCATGCCAAGCCTCATATGGAGTGATAGACTACAATGCTTTAGTGGGTCACGTGTTAAGTACATATGTTGCACACATAACAGCCTCAAGCCAAAAATTATGTCGTAGAGCATGACTCTTGACCATACACCTCACCATCTCCATGAGTGACCTATCCTTCCTTTCAGCAACTTCATTCAATTGAAGTGTATAAGGAACTTTACACTGATGTTTTATCCCATGTTCAGCCAAAAATGCATTAAAATCAGAAGACATATATTCCCCTCGATCAGAATGGAGGGTGCCCATTTTACATGTTGACAGATTTTTCAACCAAAACAAAAAACTGTTTGAAGCACATAAACACTTCGGACTTTGCTTTCAATGGATATACCCATGCACGCCTAGAAAAATCATCGATGAAAGTCACGAAGTAAAGATAGTTCACAAAAGAAGGTGTCTGCATGGGACCACAGACATTATTGTGAACAAGCTACAATTTCTAAGTAGTTCGAACTGAACCATCTTTTGGGAAAGAGGAACGCTGCATTTTACTCAAAACATAGCCTTCACAAACATGTTTACTAGGTGCTTCAAGTTTGGACAGAGAGGACACCATTTTCAGATGACCAAAGTGTGCATGCCAAAGATTTTCATCTTAGAAAGCCTGAGATCATGTATTGCACATGCCAAATCATTCACAGATTTTTCATAGTCGATGAGCTTATACATCCCACGACATAAAATGCTAGAAGCAATAATGACATCACCATTTGATAGATCATGAACTGTACATCTGTCATAAAAAATTTTCACAACCAAGCCAATCTTGGCTAATGCTAAAACTAATAACAGATTTTTCTTGATCCTTGGCACAAATAAAGCATCTGACAATGTAAAAGAACTACCATCGATAGTAGTTAGAATGATCTTACCAACTCCCATAATAGGATAAGAGGAGTTGTTGGTGCATGTGACAGTATCCCTGTAGGAGCAGGCTTGAGTGAAGTGAAAAAATTGCACTGTGAGGTAATATGTTTGGTCGCCCCACTATCAATATACCAAACATCTGAGTCTATTGTAGACATACAGTGTTCATGAGAAGATGGGTCGAAATTGCAAACAGTAGTAAATGCCCGTTCTTCATTCTGCACAAGATTAGCAGACTCTGTTTTGGGTGTAGAGGCCTCTAAAACAACCATTCCAGCCTCTTTACAATAGTTGCCACTTTAGCAACCAGTTTTGGATAGGTCATTATGACATGATCATTTCGTTTACAGTATTGGCAAAACAACTTTTGCTTTTCTATTGTCTTCTCATCTCTGTCTTCCTTCTTTGATTGTGCGGAATTAGCAAATTTTGGCTTACTAATAGAAGAGCTCCATTTACCTTTGCCCTTCTGACTAGCTAGGAAAGCTTGACTTGCAACACACATAATGGACTAGTTCTGCCTAGATTGATCTTCTTGCAACATAACATAGACTAACTCCTAAAATGTTAAGGCATTTGGATTGCTTTTCATCATAATATGAATTAGGAAGACCATTTAGGACAGTCTACACAAGTGAACTGTTAGGCAAGACTTCGTTAGCAGAAATAGGACGTTTTTCAACACCCTGCACAATATTCCACAATCCTTTTCCAACCAATACATGATGCATCATATAAGCCCACAATGGGTAATTGGTATTGTCCAACTTATCGTCAACAGCCAACATACAAAATACATCACCTTCAGAAACTATGTTTGCAGGTGAAATAGGCGTTTTTCAACACCCTACACAATATTCCACAATCCTTTTGCAACCAATACATGACGCATCATATAAGCCCTATGGGTAATTGGTATTGTCCAATTTATCGTCAATAGCCAACATATGAAATACATCACTGCTTTCAGCCATGACCACTGACTAAAATACTCGGGTGCAAAAAGATGATTGTATCTCAAAAAGTTGAATAGAACTACCCTGTCAAGTTTTGCTAAACTTATAGCAGACTTTCAGATGCTTATACTAGCGAACCAAAACATGTATATATCTTTGGCACAAAAAGACAAAATTGCACTGTGATAATGCATTGGGAGGTAAAAAAACAAGCTCAAATCACGATTTCGGCACCACATAACAAACTTGTTTTGATCCACTAATCAACCTAAGTATGCTCACCAACTTTCATGCATTTTTTAGACTATGACTGGAGAGATGTCGAGGATGCCCTATATGAAGTGGCAACCTGCTCTAATACCAATTGTTGGAGCTTGTGGTATGTGAAAGCACTTGAAAAGCACAAGGAAGAAGAAGAAGCTTGGACACAACACAGAATACTAAATGTATTACCACTAGGATGTACAAAGATAAGTGACCCGTTAGGGTTATAGGTGTATATACAAGTTGGGGAAAAAACCTCCTAAAGAGGGAAAAAATTGCCTCATGGTCGTAGTGTGTTCACACACATCACTACCTAAATATATCAACAGTTGACCATGTTCAAACAATGGAGTCTTTAGGTAACAATCATGTGTTTGAGCTTGACAAATCTACATTTCCTTCAATAATAGAGGATTTTCAGAATGAGCTTCATTGACATAACAAAGGTCATCCAATATGTGAAACATAGATTCTTATGGTAGAGGTTATGCTCTAGATCAACATGAATCCTTGAGACAATTATTTCTATGGGTGCAATCCCTGCAATTCCATATGCAAGTTTAAAAGGTGCAAGTCTCGTATGATGGAATTTAATCCCACAGATTTTCCCACTAGAAGTGAAATGAACCCAATACCTAGGTCCCTTCATATACCTTTTTTGCTACCCTATAGCACAACCTTGATCCACTTGCATTACACTGATCCAAATCACCTAAGTATTTGGCCACACTTAGTGTGGTTCATAACCTTTCCAACAAGCTATAGAATACCTCAAATGGATCTTTTTAGGTTAGTCGGTAACTCTATAAAAAATAGAATATGCCGAGATGTAGGATATGCAAAAATTAGGATTATAAAGATACACCAATTTCTTTGCACATGAAATTGATTTCAAGAATCCCTCTTAGGGAAAGTAAGACATATGTATAAGCTACATAATTCACCTTAAATATCTTGAATTAGATATGTAAACAAAGAGTTACAACTATTATAAGTAGACTATGTCTATACCTACAAGAGACTAGAGGAGGTGTGGGCTTGATAGCTCCTCCTTACTCCTCCTCTATGCATGTAACACCCTCCTCTACATTTTTCCTAGCTTGGACTACTGAATTTCAGCTCCTTGGGCCTTGGATGACTCTCTCCTTGAGACTCCTTGAGTATATGTCTTTTAGTCTTCAATGACCTACAAGACTTCCATGCATTTGATGACTCTTCACCTCCATTTATGGCTTTTGGATGTCACTCTTGACTTTTCCACCACCTTAGGACTACCTTGCCTAACCTTGAGACCAACCTAAGTGATCTAAGTCGTGACTTTGGTCCACATTAAGGTCTTTTGGTCCCTTTATCCACCTAAAGCTTGCATAGTTCACACCTTCAACACTACCCCTCAAGATTAAGGTGGTAGTGTCCATATCAAGTATGCTCATAGCCTTTGAAAACTTTTTCAACTTGGTCACATCCAAGCTTTTGGTGAAGAAATCTATAACTTGGTCCTTTTTACCTACAAAATGAACATTAATGTCCCCACTTGCAACCTTTTCCCTTACATAATGGTAATGCACCTCAATGTGCTTGCTCCTTGAATGATACATGGGATTTTTAGCAAGATGTAGGCTTGACATGTTATGTCCATAAATTGGAATTGGTCCAAGTTCTATAGCAAGTTCTTTGAAGAGCTTCTTAAGCCACATTGCTTCACATGTAGTGAGGTCTAAAGCTCTATATTCAGCCTCTGTTGAACTCTTAGCATGAAAACATAGCCAGAAGTTGACCTTCTATAATCAACAGTCCCTGCCCATTCTGCATCACTCCATGCTCTTACTTAAAGTTCTTCATCATACCTATATAGCAACCCATAATTAATTGTACTTTAAATACCTTAACACTCTCTTTGCATGATTGAGATGTTTATCTGTGGTTGCATGCATGAATTGAGATAGAACTCCAACTATGTAGCACAAGTCAGGTCTTGTGAGTGTAGCATAGATCAATGATCTCACAATGCTCTTGTATATTGTAAGGTCTTCTAGCTTCTTACCATCTTCCTTGCTTAACTTGACATTTAAATCCATAGGTTGAGCTATTGGTTTGCAATCTATCATGCCAAACCTAAACAACACATCTAGAAGATACTTCTTTTGAGAGATATAGATACCTTCTTTCCCATAGATCACCTGAATGCCAAAGAACTTTAGCACACCTAAATCTGATATTTTGAACTCTCTTCCAAGCTTCTCTTTGATGGTCCTTATCCCTACAACATCTTCCTTGTAGACCTCCTCCCTTGACCTTTGTGATATTTCTTATTGAGTCTATTGATATTTACATTAGGAATAATGACCTCCTCAAGCTCTTCCTCTTTTGACTCCTCTTGAGCTTTCCTAGTGACATAGTCTATCTCTTGTAGCCTTCTATACTTTGATGTAGGGGATGGTCCTTCATAATTGTAAGTTTAAGAGTGATCATATGAGTGTTACCTTATATGTAGAAACCTCTGTTCCATTGATTGTGATTGACTCTTGAGGTTGAATCTACACATCAAAGTCTACATACTCCTCTTGATCCTCTTCATCCAAAGTGGCCTTGCCCTTGTCTCCATACCATGACCTTGACTCATCAAACACAACATCTGTTGACACATATAGCTTCTTTGAGAGAGGTTTGTAGCACCTGTAGCATTTTTGCTCATTTAAGTAGCCAATGAACACACATTTCTCACTCTTGGGCTCTAACTTTGTTTTGATCACTTCACTAGGAACATGAGCAAAGCATATACATCCAAATATCTTGAGGTTTTCCATCATTGGTTTCTTGCCATAATAGACTTCATGTGGAGTCAAGTTATGCAAACCACCTGTTGGAACCCTATTTATCATGTAATAAGCTGTATTCACAGCCTCATCCCAATAAGAGAATGGTAACATAGCTTCATTCATGAGACATCTAGCTATCTCAACCAAATACCTATTCTTCCTCTCTGTAACACCATTTTATTGAGGAGTGTACCTGCATGTAAAGTGCCTCTTTATGCCATTTTCATGCAAGTACTTTGTGAAGTCCTTGGAAAAATACTCTCCCCCTCCATCTGATTGCAGTGTCTTGATGTGTGCATCACATTCTTTCTCAACAAGGGATCTACACTTTCGAAAGCATGAAAAGACTTCTGATTTTTCCTTGATAACATACAGCCATACCTTCCTTGAGTGGTCATAAGTGAAAGTGACAACGTACCTAGCTCCTCCAAATGAAGCCTCTCTGCTAGGGCCCCATACATCTGAGTGTATAAGCTCCAAGAGCTTAGAGGATTTGTACTCACTCTTTGGAAATGGCCTCCTTGCTTGCTTACCTAGCTGACAAGCATGACAAAACTCATGTAGACCTTGGCCTTCAAGATTTGGTAGTCTGTGCACTAAACCTGATTTGCACATGCTTTTTAACTTGGGAATAATGATATGTCCTATCCTGTTGTGCCAAAGATCAATCTTTGCAATCCTTTTGTTACCAATCATCACATAACATACCTTGTTGTGTGTAGGACCAACATCCAGTGTGAACAATCTGCCTTCTTTCCTTCCCTTTGCAATGACCTTGCCTCCTTGCTTCAACATGCACCCTTTTGCATCAAATATAGCCTGCATACCTCTCTCTACCATCTATCCCATAGAGATAAGGTTCTTGGAAATAGATGGAACATGGAGCACATCTTTAAGAGTCTTGACAAATTTACCTTCACCTAGCTTCACATCTCCCATATGTGTAATAGGATGCTCAGTGTTATCTCTTGTCTCCACACAAACTTTTGAGCTTGGGACCTGCATATGAACAAAAGATTCCTCCGTACATTACATGTCATTAGAGCATCCAGAGTCTATGTACTACTTTGTGTCCTTGGGATCACTAGTGTAGCTATGTCTCATGGCTAGGAGGGTCTCCTTCTCATCGTGCTTCTTAGAGTTGTTAGCATAGTTCCCTTGCTCCTTCTTCTTCTTGCCTTTCTCATCCTTGAACCAACAATTTGAAGAAATATGATTCTGTTTACCACATATAAAACAAGTTTTACCTTGATGAGGGTTGTTCTTCCCTTTGCCATTCTTGCCCTTCCTTGAAGATGAGGCCTTGCTATCTCCTTTTGAATTTGAATCTTCTTCCTTGGATTGCTTCCACTCGCCTTTTCCTCCTTTCCCCTTCTTGCCAATCTTTCCTTTGCCTTTGCTAGCATATAGGACCTGTGAGTGACCATCCTTCTTAGACGTGTCCCTATGGCAACCTCTTCTGCCACTAGGTGTGGGATCAACTCCTCAAGAGTCGATAGAGGATCTCTATACAAGACAGTAGTAATGAGGGGTTTCCACTTGTCTTCCCCTCTAAGCCCATTGAGATTAATTTACACAAGGTCTTCCTCATCTACTTTGTAACCAATGTATGCCAATTGCTCCCTCAACTCCTTCACCTTCAAGGTGTAGTCAACAATAGATTGACCACTACCCTTCTTCAAAGAATGGAGTTCATTCTTAAGGTCTAACTTTTTTCTTCTTTCAGAAGTGGCATATATCTTCTCTAAGGCCTCCCAAACATCTCTAGAATGATCAAACTCTGATATATGACAAATCATAGTGTTAGAGATTACGTGTGATATGTAGAAGATAGCTCTTCTATTCCTTTCCTCCCAATCCTTCAACATCTTCAATTCTTGATTAGAGATATTTGGAACTTGGGGACCCAAATCGGGCTTATCTTCATCTCCACACACAATAGGCCATAAACATTTTCTCATGAGGCAGTTCATGACTCTGAACCTCCATGGTTGATAGTTGTATTTGTCAAGCAACTCCACTTTTTGACCTAGATATGCCATATTGAATGGGAAATTAGGGTTACACTAAAATGTACCTCTTAGCCTTGATTTCCAAGCTTTTTTGTCCTTCTCCTAGAGTCTTCAAAGGATTTTTCCTACTCTCATACCAAGTTTTGTAATTTGAATCCCTCAGATTTGCAAACTAGAAGAGAAATGAGCCCAATATTTAGGTCCCTTCATACATATTTTCTTCTATCCTACAGTAAAACTTTGATTCACCTACCTTACACTAATCCAAATCAGGATCTATTTAGGTCATTCAACAACTTTGTACAAAATAGACTATGCAAAGATGTAGGATATGAAGAAATTAAGGTTACAGAGATACACCAATTTCTCTGCACATAAAATTGATTTCAAGAAGCCATCCTAGGGAAAGTTATATATATATATATATATATATATATATATATATATATATATATATATATATATATATATATATATATATATATATATATATATATATATATATATATATATATATATATATATATATATATATAAGCTATAAAATGCACCTTAAATCTCTTGAATTGGATATGTACACAAACAGTTTCAACTATTATAAGTAGACTATGTCTATATCTACAAGAGACTAGAGGGGTTGTGGGCTTGATAGCTCCTCCTTACTCCTCCTCTATGCATATAATGCCCTTCTCTATGTTTTTCCTAGCTTGGACTGTTTCATTTCAGCTCTTGGAGCCTTGGATGACTCTCTCCTTGAGCCTCCTTGAGTATGTCTCTCAATCTTCAATGACCTACAAGACTTCCCTGCATTTGATGACTCTTCACCTCCTTTTATAGCTTTTGGATGTCTCTCCTGAATTTCCACTACCTTAGGACTACCTTGCCCAACCTTGAGACCACCTTAAGTGATCTAAGTCGTGACTTTTGTCCACGTTAGGGTCTTTTGACCCCTTTATCCACCTAAAGCTTGCATAGTTCACACTTTCAACACCATAGCAGCTTTGTAGGTTGTATGATAAGCCTAGAGAACAAAAGGAATGAGCTAGTCCAAATGTTCATGAATTTCTTGAATCATTTTCTTTAACATTGTCAATAGAGTATTGTTTGTGGTCTCTACCAATTGGTTTGCATTAGGATAATATGGGGTACTATACTTGTGTATAATATTAAAATGGATGGTCATAGCTTTAAGGAGATGATTGACAAAATGCATGTCGCGATCAAAAACAATTTCTAAGGGCAATCCAAAATGAGGAAAATTTTATTGAGTCAATAGTCGAGTGACCATAAAATAAGGGCAGTGGCAATCTTCACAGCTCGGGCTTCTTCCTATCATGTAGCATAGTCAGTATAGGTTAAGATGTAGTGATTATGAGTAAAGATAGTCAATGGTATGCTCGGACCAATAAATTCTAACCCACATTTCTAAAAAGATTTAAGAGGCATGACTGGCTATAAGAGAAAACATTGATGAGGTAGTGGATGTTAGTTCTTTGATGGGGATCACATGCTAATGTATATTGTCTGATGTCTCGATGTGTAGTAGGCCACAAAGATCTCTTTAAGACTTTCCTCAAAGTAAGATCGACCAAAAAATGTCGGGTTGTTGGGTGTGAATGTTCCATAGCTAAGACAAACAATACTTCATTTGTCAAAACACACTGAAGCCAAGCTCTAAACAGATCATGATAGTATAGCTGGCCAATAATAACTCAGAATCATCGACTATATTATGCCAACTTCTTCCTAGCCACCAAAGACAAACTATCAAAGTTTTATGCCCATGGTTAGAAAGGTATATAGTGTATCATAGTAAGTTTTTGCCAAATTCCATTGGATAGCAGGGTGATATGGTGTAACCATATAGCTAGTAGGATCGAGGAATGAATCTTTGATACCAGTTGGAACTTCACCAAAATCCAACCATGATAAAAAAACCAGTAATAAAATGGGAAGAACTAGAGTGATGGTATATTAATCCCATACATTCTCATTTGATCACTAAGTAATTTTTTGAGCTAGTTCCAACTTATGGCTGACATAGTATACATGTATGTACCACTTCTCAGTCTACTACATCCATGCACTACTAATGGAAATGTCAAAAGCATCGACAAAAACATGAAAAGGTTGCTTCGAGTTTGATGCTACTGAGATAGAGCTTAAGTCAGAAAGGTTTTCAATCGATCATAGGCAAGCTGACATTCAAGAGTCCACAAGAATGCACGAGATGGGATAGTAGTGATTTGGTTAATCGATATAATAATATTGGCTAAGAATCTTAGGTGGCAGTTGTGCCACATAATCTGACCAAGAAAATAGAGGACTTCTTTAGGAGAATTTGGTGGAGGGACCTCTAGGATAGCCTATACCTTATGAGGGTCAACTTGAATGCCTTGTTTTGAGACAATATGTCCCAAAAGTTTTCCATAAGAGACAAAAAAGATGGGCTTCATGGGGTTTAAACAAACAAAATACTCTCAGTACTTAGTAAAGCATAATTAGAGATGTTTTATGTGATCAACTTGAGTACCGGAGATGGAAAAATCATCCAAGAAAACCGCATCACTATGCATGCACAAACCTCCCAATTTGTAATAGAAGTTGTCTTCAATATTTCCTACTTAGCCATTCATACCTCATTATAACCACTATATCCATCTAGGAAAGGGTAAATTTCCCATGGTGCTACATCGTCTAACATGCTGTCCAGAAAGGGTATGAACCTTTACTTGCTCATCATAATGTGGATTCATGTGCTAGCTAGCTTGCTTAGCCAAATTAACATCTGATTTTAGAATTATTCTATGATGATAAATCCTTGCATCAAGAACCTTCATGTATTGATAATCCTAGGTGAAAACATCAATGAATTATCTTAGGACGTGGATCACATTCTGACAAAAATATTTGCTTAATTTTGCACATATTTTAATAGGTCGTGAGGCATCCTATTGTCCTAGGTCATAAGTGATAGTCTAATCCTAGGGAACATGTGTCCGACATTCTTTTTATGAGACCAAAATATACTACTTCTTCACAATGTCTTTTGATTCCTCCACAATCCGGGTAATAGTGCACACACTTAGTGCCTTCTGATAAAAAAATAGTTTGAAAGTCAATTGCTCCTTGTTGGCTTCAAAGAAAGTCCTTTCCTTGTCTCTCATCAACCCATACAACACTCTGGAAGGTGGTGGCAATCATATGAGACCAAAATATACTACTTCTTCAAAATGTGCTCGATTCCTCCATAGTCTGGGTGATAGTGCACACACTCAATGCCTTCTGATAAACAATAGTTTGAAAGTCAATTGTTCCTTGTTGGCTTCAAAGAAAGTCCTTTCCTTGTCTTTCGTCAACCCATACAACACTTTGGAAGGTGGTGGCAATCATATGGTGCTAAGTCTTCTAAAGGACCAATCTTGTATTACTTTGTCTTGTTGAAGCCATGATATCCCAAACTACAAATTATAATCTAGAATTGAGTGGGATAAATTCAAGACAATGAAGTTCATGGGGAATGTTGCACCCGGGAAGGAAATCGGTATGTTATGAATAAACCTACTGGGTGGATCCATGGTTGGTCTACCATCTGAACAAAAACTTTGATAGGGTAGCAATGACAATATTAACTCCTTGTTGATATATTTTGGTAGTGGTGTGTGAACACGTTTAGGACCTTCGTGGTACTTTTTTCCCTCTTTAGGAGGTTTTTTCCCTCGGATTGTAATATATACCTATAACTCTAATTGGTTATTTATCTTTGTATTCACTTGATAATTCATTCAATGTTCTATTGTGCTCCAAACTTCTCCTTCTTCCTTGTGTTGTTTGTGTGCTTGCACATACCTCAAACTCCAACAATTGGTATCAGAATAGGTCGCTGCTTCATCTAGGGCATCTTCAACGCCTCTTTGGTCATAGTCTCAAAATTGCAAGAAAATTGGTGAGCATACTCAGGTGGATTAGGAGTTGAAAAGTCCTTCGCTCTATGGTGTCAAAATTTTGATCCGAGTTTGTTTTGGCCTTTGAGAACACTATCACAATCTGTCAAACATGCCATTATCCCTTACATTTTTTCTTGCAAAACAATAAGGGATGCTTGGGATACACTTATCACTTTATACTAGGCAAGAAACGAGGCTCACATTGCTTACCTCCAAAAACAATTGGATAGTGAACATATGAATGAAGGAGATTCAATGGATAGTTTTTTGAAAAATATCAAAGATTTGAAGGAGCAATTGATTTCTACTGATGAAGTCTTACCAAATAGTTCACTTGTGCAGAGTGTTCTTAATGGTCTTCTAGATTCATATCAGATTTGCTTGTACTCTTTGATGGATGATGAAAGGCAATCCAAATGGCTTAGCATTTGAGAATTAGTCTCTATTTTGTTGCACGAAGCTCATTCCAGGAACATGTCCATTATGCAGATTAAGCTTTCCTTGCTAGTCGTAAGGGCAAAGGTGAATGAAGCTTATCTACTACTAAGAAAAAGATCTACTAATGCTACTTAGCCAAAGAAGGAAGACAAAGATGAGAAGAAAATAGAAAAGAAAAAATGGTTTTGCAAATACTAAAAGGGAAATGATCATTTCATAAAGAGTTGTCCAAAAATAGTGGCAAAAGAGGCAAAGAAGAAAGAGGCCATAATCATTGTTGTAGAGGCCTCTACACCTAAAACAAAGCCTGCTAATCTTGTTTAGAATGAAGAATGGGCATTTACTATTCTATGTAGCTATGAGCCATCTTCTCATGAACATTGTATGTCTGCGGTAGAATTAGATGTTTGGTACTTTGTTAGTGGGGAAAACAAATACATGATCTTAAATGGTCCATAGTTTGATTCCTCTCAGGTAACTACGAGTGGTTTTGTTGTCACCTTTGATGTACTTCCAATATATTTTTCCCATCAAGAAATTGATCATTCTAAATATCCAAGCATGAAACTTTTTCTTTTCCAATTGATCACTCATAAGTTGAATCATTCCATTAGAATTTTCCATTTTTGAAGCAATTTACAATACTATAAAAAAACTTGAAGTAGTACCTTTAGCTATACACTGTCACACTGTGACTTGATAATTCAAACTCATAAAAACACAGTTTTCGTGTATCAACAAAACACATAATCTTTTGAAATTTTGGGTCTAGAATACTTGGGAGACATTGAACAATATGCAATTTATAGTTTTGCAAGTTGAACTATTTTTTATGTGGGCCCACCTTGCAAGCTCAAAATAGAGGTCATAATGGGTCCAAAATAAAGATTTGAGAAAAAGGATATGGCATTGATTATGAGGAAACTTTCAACCTTGTAGCTAAAATGGCTATTGTTAGACGTTTGTTGCATTGGTTACAACAAAATGATGGATTTTGCATCAAATGGATGTGAAGAATGCTTTCTCACATGGTGAGTTGTAGGAAGAAGGATACATGGAATAGCCACAAGGATATTAGGATTCAAAGCATCTAGAAATTTGCAAGTTGAAAAAGGCTTTGTATGGGCTTAAACAAACCCCTCATCCTTGTCATGCAAGTAACCTTCATTGGATTTTCTATGTTTGATGCAAATCACTCTTTATATGCAAGGAACGGTGATGCTGACATCACAATTGTTGCTATTTATCTTGATCAATTGATTGCAGGTCGCAATAATGAAGAAATCATTAAAGAGATAACGCAAACCCTTATGCAAGAATTCGATAGGAAATATCTTAGTGTGTTGCACTATTTTTTGGGCATTGAGTTTATACATGCAAAAATAAGTATATGACTATCGCAAAGGCAATATGCCTCGAGTATGTGACAAAATCATGGCATGGATGATTGTAATCCAATTTCTATGCCATTAGATTAGAATTTGAGATTGGATACTACATCAAGTGAAGCATTGGAAAATGCTACTATGTACATGAAAATTGGGGGAAGTTTGATACATCTCACAATTACAAGGCCTTATCTGAGCTACACTATAGGACTTCAAAGTTAATTTATGTAGGTTCCCAATAAACCACGTCCTTTAGATGCTTGAGACACACTCTATGTTATGTGAGTGCTACATTGGATTATGCAGCATTTATGAAGCTGGTGCAGACAAGTTCATGGATAAATTGATGTAGATTGGGTTGGTAATGTTCCAAATACAAGATCTACTTGTGGCTTTCTATTCTCACTTGGGAGTGTTGTTGTTATATTGTTTTTATATGGAGCAATAAGAAGCAACCCATTTTTGCTTTGTCGAGTACAAAGTCTAAGTATAGAGGTGCTAAAATGGAAGCATGTGAAGCGTCATGGCTAGAGATGCTACTTGTAGATTTATGTGTGGAAGTGTAGAAGCATATCATCATTTATTATGATAATCTTAGTAGCATATAGTTAGCATGAAAGCTTGTTTTTTGTGCTATAACAAAGCAGATTGAGGTACATTATCACTTCATAAGGAAAAATGTATTAGTAGGTGATATTGATCTTGTTTATGTGAGGATAGATGAGTAGGTTGTTGACATTTTCACTAAAGCACTTGGAACAGAGAAGTTGAAGAAGTTTCAGAAGATGCTTGGATTACAAGACATGACGTTGAGCTTGAGGGGGAGTGTTGAGATATCAATCTCAACATGCGATGATCAAGGATGACACATACCACTTTTTCATCTCTCTGACATGTATAGTGGTTACTTTGATATATGTCAAGGACACTTTTAATGAGCTTTACCAGATTTATCTATCGAGAGTGATGAGATGTTTGTTTCTTGCCATCTCACTCATTCACAAACCTCGGGGTTTTCTTTATGTAATGTTCTTTGTATATTGTACTGATTGTATTAGTTCATTCTTGTATATTCTCTTTATGTAATAGTAGAAGTAGAAGAAGATTATTCTTACTTGCCTCAATCTTTGTGTGCTTCTCTCTTTTTCTATGAGAGATCTCTTCCTTATCTCCTTTCTCTTGATGGATATTACCTCCATGACCTCTAACATTTGTCTATGTACTTCAACCCCTGGTTGAGTGTTAAATTAGCTTCCCCTTGATGCTAGATGTTGAGCTTTCTTCACTTTTCAACTTGCAATTCGTTACAAAAGCTGTAGAGCTTGGTCTTCACTCCTTATGATATGCTGGTCAAAATTACTATGATATCACTATCTACAGAAGTTTCAATACTTAACAACATTAAGCATGGTGGACACTCCCACATATACTCGCTTGGCTACACCTATGCACTAAAACTTCAATTACTCAAATAATGTGCAAATTTGAACCTGACACTTGAGACCAATTTGAAATACAATATAATGATTCCAAAAAATCAAGAATTAAACAAAATAGTAAAATTAGGAGAGATACTTTTCTCAACTTAGAGGTAGTGAACTACAAAACAAACATACAAATTGTGAGACATGGCTACTCAAACTTAGCCTAGAAGCATGGGAGGGTTTGGCTTAGAAGTGGGCTATTGGCTTACAATCGACCTACATCATTTTGAATTCAGTGAGTTATTTCATATACATATACATGAAACATTTCTTGCTAGATCTAAGCTACCTTTCTATGTAATCTAGGGATCGAGTTTAGTTGTGAATGGACAAGTTAATTGGTGAAATTGTTATTGGATTTGACTGGTGGTTGAAACCGTAGCTTTAGTTTTTTTCTTTTGTGATTCACATGTCCCATGTTCCTTAAATTGGAGTGAGATTTCCAAAAAATGTATGCATATTGTGATGAGAAAAGAGAACAATGGATATAGAGAGTGGAAAGAAGAGAGATAGATAGAGAAATAGGGAGAGACGGAGAGAGTGAGTGAGTGAGAGAGAGAGAAAGAGTGAAGAAGATAGAAATATAGTAGGTACATGCATAAAGAGAGTGGCAACAAGAAAGATATAGAGAGTGAGAATATATTATGTCCTTCTTGGTTTGATATGACTTAATTGGAGATTATATTTGAAAGATTAGCTCATGGGGTAGTTTCTTGCCTTTACGTCTCTTATATGGAGGACGCTATTGAGATATTTGACTTCATAATTCGAGTTTCATGGAGCATTGATGTGTTGTTCGAGATATTTGTTGAGGATTTTGTGGAGTAGTTGATTCTTGTTCTTATTTTGCTTTTTGTTTTTGTTCTCGCACGTGTTAAGCATTTGGTGGATAAAAAAAAAAAAGAAGTTTGGACGAAATCTAATCTCCCCGAGTTTGAATGTATTGAGAGAAACAACTCTACAAATGAAGGGCATAGTACCCATTGGACCCTCGTATCCACAAAGCAGGAGTTAAATTGCCAAAGTATTACAAGGAAAAGGCTATCCGAAAACAACCCAAAGGCTATTAGATGGATAAACTAGTCACACTGGCTCAAGAATGTCCAACAACCCACAAGGATTGAACACACAACCTCCACCTCAAGAGGTGAGTGCCCAAGCAATTCGCCTACAAGTTTTGGTGCCTCTTCCTCAATGCTAACTACACTTTAAACTTTAACTTGGGTCGACTTTGTTTGTGTATATGTGTGTTTTTTTTTCTTCTCCAGGGGGGGAGGGAGCTCGATGATTGGTCCAAAGTGTTTACCACTATGTCATGGATCCTCAACTAGTGTACTTGTAATTGTGAGATGAAAGTTTCACTTTTTAAACTTGAAAAATTGGCTTAACTTTGCACATAGAGAGTGATGAAGGATGTCTAACTTTGCACATAGAGAGTGATGAAGGATTAACGTAGCTCTTAAGTAAATGTCTCTCTAGCTATTTCATACCATTCCCTTTGTGTATGCATTGCATCCATGTTATCTTAACATCTCTCATTTTCAATAATCTCATCATATTCATCTTGAGAGAAGCATATTTTTAGTCCCTCTTGCTCTTGAGATGTTCAACCCAATTTTACAAGGGACGACAATGAGAGCTTGGTATGAGAAGTACTAGTACCCTTCATAGTTACACACAATTAGGTGCTGTAGGGCATATTCCCAAGCCCTAAAATGCCTTGGATAGAAATATAGGGGCTGTCAGAGCTCCTTGCCCCCCCTTCCACACCATGTGTAATCAATCTCTTTTATTCCTTGCATGGATAGAGGTAGGGATACATATGAAGGAAAATGATGGATTTTTTTTTTTTAATGGAGGTTCGACCGAGGCCTACTTCCCCGGGCTTTAACTTTGAAATTGCAACTATACAAAGAAGAGCATAGTACCCATGGGACCCCCCTTACCCCACAAGAACAAGGGTTTACATAGCTGGATTGAACTACCGCGGGGCAAAATATGCGACGGCACATCAGCTGCATGTTACATCATTCCAAGGTTTACATGTCCCTCACAAGTGTTGCCAATAGGGGTTGAACCCTCACCCCCGCCTCAAGAGGCAAGAGGCCCAACCACTAAGACAGCGGCCTCGGAAAATGATGGATTGATAGTAAGAAAGGTGAAGCTCTTAAAGCATTGACAGACACATGTATGGACATTTTCCATACCGTTCCTATTCAATCGATTTCCTTGTGAAAAGATGAAAATTTGGCTTCCTCTGATGGAGCTCACTGAATAGCCATAGCCGTCATTTTTTAATAAGCTTCCTGCTTGGATCCTCCGGAATCCGATCCCACTCGCAGCGGAGCAGGTCCCAGTAGCCCGGAGACCTCTTAGTAAATGGTCTTTCTTGGCTGAAGACAGGTCTCCGACATGCTTGCCAGACCACCCATTGCACCCAAACGTCTTTCCCTTCAACTGCCTAAACATCTATTTATCCGGTTGCCGAGGAATCGTGTTGACAGTGCTCGTCTCCATCGGGTCAGATCTGTAGCATCCTGTCATGGCGAGGAGTCTCTTGCTCATTCTCTGCCTTAGCAGCGTGCTCCCGTTGGCTTTCTGTTTGCGAAGTGATCTCTTTGCGTTTCCCACTGAAGCTCAAACTGTGTCGCATTCTGACTTCGTCGGCATCCTTGGCAATAGCCACATCGTACGGAGCTTCATCCGTTATGCGAGAAGGTAGATACACATATTCGTCTGCGAGTTCGTGCGTGAAACGTGCCCACTACAATCAAGAGATACAAGTGGTTTATTTTTGTTTCTCGTGTTTCGCAGCCATGGTAAATCTTACCGCACGCCAGAGGAAGTTCGCTATCGGTTCCAGGCGTTTAGAGCAAATCTGGACCTCATCAACAAAACTAATCGCCGAAAACTTCCGTACAAGCTGGGCCTCAACCGTATGATATCGAACTTCCACTCGTGCTCGTAGTGTTACTTTCTGCTAGCCGAAAGAATTCATCAGTGCCTGAAATCTTACAGGATTCGCTGACCTAACATGGGATGAGTTCAAATCAACATATCTTGGAATGTCTCAGAACTGCTCGGCAACAAAGTCCTCCGAACATACTAGCTTGCGGCATGCTGATCTTCCAACTTATGTGAGTAGAATTCCTAATCGCTTAAGCGTGCTCACATGTTATGAGCTACATATTCTGAATTTTCTTTCGCTCACTGTTATGGGCTGCATGTCCTAATATCGTTCGTTTACTGTCTTTCAGAAAGACTGGCGGGAGGATGGCATCGTTAGTGTTGTAAAGAATCAGGCCAAGTGTGGTTCTTGCTGGACGTTCAGGTTTGCTCTCTTTTTCTTGGAGTCCGTTGACCTCATTTGGCTGCTTGAATTCAAAATCACATGTGTTGATGCCATAGGCCTGTATAAATTAGCCTTTCTACAAATACTGAACAAGCGGTGGTTGATAAAGCTATCAATGATGAAATTCCAGGACTTCCTAGTAAGCATTACAATTCCATTTGAAGTGATCTATATTCCATTATCCATAGAAATAAATTCACTGCAATTTTCTTTTTACGATGCTTAATATTTTTCAGACCATGCAAATTTCAACTTAAAACCACCCCTCATGAAAGGTTTAGTTGTAATTGATCTTGTATCTCTTTTCCGCTTATGGATTTGGAGAAATTCGCAATGAAGATTGGAGTACCTAGCAAGATCTCACAGTTTCAGGAATGCTGTACCTTAAGGTTGGAATAAGATTTCTGAGTTCCAAACCTTTTGGCGTTGTCAGTCATTGAAGTATTAGAGAGTTGTTCCTATTGCGATCTTTGGTTCTCGTGATCCTCTCAAGGTTACGTTTCTGGTCTATATGTCAAAGGGTTCCTCAATATGGCTGAATATGACGGATGGTGTCTTAAGCCTGTATGAATTAGCCCATCTACAGACCATGCATAAACAGTGGTTCACAATGCGACCAGTTATGAACTTCACGCTAAGAGGGAGGATTAGGAAGTAATCATCAACTATGCTAAGAGGGAGGATTAGGAAGTAATCATCAACTATGCTTTTCAGGGCAAGTGGTTAGGCCATCACACCCTTAGCCCAGAGGTTGTGAGTTCAAATCTCCTATAGATATAACACTTTGTCTTTTGGCTAAGCATCATGTATTTTTTTTTTCTTTCTCTTTTACGTTTTTTGGTTTTGTTTCTTGGATTATTGGTGCACCATGCTCCTAAAGGGGTTGCTTTTCATGTGTTGTTCATCGTTTTGCAATTTATATCATTCACAGTGAGAGACACTATTCTTTCATTGTAAGTTGTCTATTAAAAGCAGTTATTGTTATGCCTTGGTAACATATTCCTTTTCGTGAATGCCTTAGTTTAATTCGTTTGCTTTGTCTTTTCGCTAAGCATCTTGTATCTCTCTCTCTCTCTGTCTCTCTCTCTCTCTCTCTCTCTCTCTCTCTCTCTCTCTCTCTCCCTCCCTCTCAATCTCTCTCTCTCTCTCTCTCTCTCTCTTTCTCTCTCTCTCTCTCCCCCCCCCCCCCTCCCCCCCCCCCCTCCCCCCCCCCCCCCTCCCCCCCCCCTCCCCCCCCCCTCCCCCCCCCCCCCCCCGGTTTTGTTTCTTGGTTTGTCTTCGTTCCCTACTTCTAATGGTTTTTCGATTTGTAATTTGTATCATTCTTATTGAGAAGCATGTATTCTTTTATAGTTACCCTTGAAAAAGTTTATGCCTCCTTGGTTTGTAGTGTATATGTTGATGATATTGTTTTTGAAACGGCCTCTTTGTACAACATAATGTAGTTAGAAATGGAGAGTCAATTATCAATCCACTTGTAGTGTCCTAAATCTATGTTTTGCTTCTCCATCTCCCTAGATTTCCTTCCTTTTTATTTTAGGGAGGTTTGCTCATAATGTTTGAAGGTCATATATCTGTAAATTAGGCTGGCTGCTGCAATTGAGGACAAGAGCGTTTGTCCAGAATTGCATCTATTTTAGATTGATGATGATGATATGAATGTTAGAGCTATTTATCCAGCTTTCAAGTTCTTTATAAACTTTAGTCAACTACACTGTATTTGCGGAAAGGAGCTGCACTTTGGCTTTCTTATTTTCTGCTATTTCTTGTTTTGGTCCTTTGCAGACTCCACAGCTATTTCTTGTTTTGGTCCTTTGCAGACTCCACAGCTATTTCATAATTTTTAAAAGTATGTTTAAGTTTACTCCGGTTGGATATACAGATTATGGTCGAATTGTTTAGACTTTGCACGAGAGAATAAATGTTATTAAATATTATCATCATTATTGATATTGTAAAGTGAAAGCTTACAGAATAATCCATTCTGTAATGTTGGCATTTTCTATTACCGATCGCCGATGCATTTTTGGAATCAAAAGCTTGAACATTTATGCTGCTTAGCATTTGTTGTTTATATTTTCTTATTGCCTTTGCTTTTGTTTCGTTCTTTTTATGTGTTTCTGTCCGACGAAGTTTTATCATTCTGTATATTTCTTCTGCTTTTTCTTTAGTTCCCTTCATCCCCGTCCTTTCCTTTCCTTCTTTTTTTTCTCCCATTCGGCATATCTTTCAGCTCTTTCTTTTGAGCCTCTCTTGAAATATTGAGATCGGATTGGTCCAAAAGTATTCTTCATTAGCCAGAAGTATTGATCGAGCTATATGCAGGTGGATGGTGTAAAAAGTGTTTTCTCGTTTTTAATACTTTTCTAGGGACCCGTAGGATGCGAGAGAAAATCGTTTTATTTTAGTGAAGATATAAATAGAACTGATGTGATTTTACACTTATAGCTGACTCCATATACATGGATTTGTTTTCTAGTACGACAGGGGCTTTGGAAGCAGCTTATGCTCAGGCTACTGGACAGACGGTACTTCTATCAGAGCAACAACTTATCGATTGTGCTGGCGGATACAACAACTTCGGATGTAATGGAGGTCTCCCATCCCAGGCGTTCGAGTATATACGGTACAACGGTGGGCTCGACACTGAGGACTCTTATCCATACACAGCTACTGATGGCGAGTGCAAATTCACTACAGATACCGTAGGCGTTCAAGTCTATGATGTTGTAAACATTACCATGGTAATTGCTTGTTGATTGTCTTTAAGTTGATTAATTTTTCGAAAGCCTAGTCGTAGCGTGTCTACTTCACGTAATGTTTACATTTCGTGTTCCATAACAGGGAGCAGAAGATGAACTCAAGGAAGCTGTGGGGCTTGTGAGGCCCGTGAGTGTTGCATTCGAGGTTGTTGATGGTTTCCGGTTTTTTAAGAGTGGAGTGTACACCAGTGACACATGCGAGAGCAGCCCGCAGGTATTATGCAGTTGATACGTTTCATTTCTTCGATAGCGTTCCTCAAAGCGAGCATAAGCATTCATTCTGGTACGGGAATTGCTAGAGTGTGAATCACGCTGTCTTGGCTGTGGGGTACGACGTTGATGACGGTGGCGTCCCATATTGGATCGTGAAAAACTCTTGGGGTTCGGACTGGGGCATAGAGGGCTATTTCAATATGGAAATGGGCAAGAACATGTGTGGTATGTCGCTCTGATATCTTAGAACTATGGCCCATAAGGCTGGTTTCCTTGTTCCCTAATGCTGTACCTTGGAATGGCAGGCATTGCTACCTGTGCTTCGTATCCAATTGTTCAGGAGGACGAGGGCCATATGTCTTCTTGAGCAGCAGGGATGAAGCCTGCGGTCTCCAGAT
>MU260412.1:15000-25000 GCA_020310875.1 Ceratopteris richardii
GTCTCACAGAGAAAGACAACCAAGTCACTCTCTTACGCGATAGTGCTATTAGCCCGCCACTGGGAAGGCCACGCTCTGTATCCACACCACAGAGTGACTTCCTACAGTAGGCTTGAAGCCGCGAGTGCAAGAGAGGACGTCTGCTCGTACAGAAATGTGTATCTGAACCAATGTATCTCTCAAATTTGTCCCAAATGAACATAAATCCATTGCTTTTATAGGCTCCAATAGGCCAAGAGGGCGTTGCCGATTCTTCACTTCCTTTGATCACGCGCCGGTTAATTGCCCAAGATTGGAGGGGTAGACCAAATATTCCACTTGATTTGAATTGGATCCACAAAAATAGGTCGTCGTAATGAATGGTTGGTGGCAACCATTATTTCTTCACCTCCACTTTTAACAGTTTCCTTTTACCTTTTCACTTGCCATCTGAGATTCTCATTTTGTATTGTTTTGTTATTTCCTCACTGATTTAATCCCTGGCAATTCAAATGAAGCCGATTGGTCCAACTGCTTGTCCTGATGGAAAGGCCCATGAATAGCATCTAGGTCATGCCTTGAATTTGTGAACAGAAGGTTGTATCCATGTATAATAAAAACTCCCTTCTGAAGATCTGAAAGATGCAGATTAAACCATTAATTGATGGTGGTTTACTAAGCACGCTCAGCTCCTGAATGACCATCATCACAAGAGTTCATACTGTTGACGACCATGCTAGTATCCAAGCATTGAAGAATCCGTGGTTATCTTCTGTTTCAAGGATATTTGCAATAGTGTGGCCCACATAGTGCTAACATTCCTAACATGCTCAAAAATATAAAAACAATTTCTCCTCCTCATCCACATATTTTCCATAAAGCTAGAGAAATTGTTCTGGATGCGGGGACCTTTGTGTGTACGAGCGCGTTCGTGTGTGTGTGTGGTTGTGTGTGTGTTGGTGTGTGTGTGGGTGTGTGTGTGTGGGCGTGTGTGTGTGTGCGGGTGTGCGTGGGTATGTGTGGGTGTGCGTGTGTGTATGTGTAGGTGTGTGTGTGTATGTGTGGGTGTGCGTGTGTGTATGTGTGGGTGTGTGTGTGTGTATGAGAGAGAGACAGAGAGGGAGAGAGGTGGCAGGAGTGCAAGGGGCGGGGGTGTGCGGGAGTCAGCAGGGGCGGGGGGTGGTGGGACTCAGGGGGGCGGGGTGCGGGGTTTGAGGGGGGGCTAGGCGGGGTCAGCGGGGGGGCTAGGCGGGGTCAGTGGGGGGGCTAGGCGGGGTCAGCGGGGGGGCGGCTAGGCGGGGTCAGCGGGGGGGCTAGGCGGGGTCAGCGGGGGGGCAAGGCGAGGTCAGCGGGGGGGCTAGGCGGGATCAGTGGGGGGGCTAGGCGGGGGGCAGCGGGGGTGGTGGTGGGGAGCGGCGAGGGAAGCTGCGGGGAGGGGCGGGGGTTGCGGGCGGGTCAGCAGGGGGGCTAGGCGGGGTCAGTGGGGGGGCTAGGCGGGGTCAGTAGGGGGGGCTAGGTGGGGTTAGCGGGGGGGCTAGGCGGGGTCAGCGGGGGGGCTAGGCGGGGTCAGTGGGGGGTCTAGGCGAGGTCAACGGGGGGACTAGGCGGGGTCAGCGGGGGGGGCTAGGCGGGGTCAGCGGGGGGCAGTAGGGGTGGTGGCGGGGAGGGGCGGGGGAAGCTCCGGGGAGGGGCGGGGGCTGTGGGCGGGTCAGCGGGGGTTGCGGGCGGGTCAGCGGGGGGTAGGGCGGGGATTGCGGGCGGGTCAGCGGGGAAAGGCGGCGGGGGAGGAGAGATAAGAGAGGGGGAAGAGAGAGAGAGAGAGAGAGAGAGAGAGAGAGAGAGAGAGAGAGAGAGAGAGAGAGAGAGAGAGAGAGAGAGAGAGAGAGAGAGAGAGAGAGAGAGAGAGAGAGAGAGAGAGAGAGAGAGACCGAGAGAGAGAGAGAAAGAGAGAGAGAAGGAGGGAGAGAGAAAGAGAGAGAGAGAAAAAGAGTGAGAGAGAGTGAGAGGCCGAGAGAGAGAGAACAAGAGAGAGAGAGAGAGAGAGAGAGAGAGAGAGAGAGAGAGAGAAAAAGAGAGAGAGGGGACGGGAGAGAGAGAGAGAGAAAGAGATGTTTTGAAGTTATAGAAGGCGACTACATGAAGAAGTTGTAAGTGACTCTTGTGTCGGATAGGGCACCTCCTTCAGCCCGAGGAAGTAGCAGCTCATGAATCTCTTGTTGCCTCTCGGCCGAAGGCGAAGGCACAGCATAAAGATTCAAACAATCAGGATGTAGCAATGAAGAATTCCACACGCTAGAACTTGTGCCAATTGTTTGTGTAATTTTTGATAACACCAAAGGGCCACGTCATTGTTGGATAACAACAGACAGACCGAGTGATCAGAGAACAAGTAGCCGAAGAGGTTCTGACAACTTCTTTGCAAGACCTACAACACAAATTGAGGACATACACCCATCGCGCAACACGTAAGCTTGGCATACTTTAGCATCTCGCTCGCATTGAGCAGTAGCAGAGAGTTGTATGGGGCGAGTGAGTGGAAGGGGAGCCGCACAACTATGTACTGTGTGCGCCATCTCTCTGAGCGAGAGAGGGAGTGAGATTTTCCCTTTGGAAAGCATGCACTTGCACAGGAAGGAGATACTTCAGAGAGAGAGGGATAAGAGGGATCTACAGACCCCCACATCAAGCTTTTGCACCGTCCCTGGTGCAATTTTTCCCTTATTTTACTCATTCGATGAGATCTAGTTATACTGCAATTACTGAAAAGAAACACGGTATGTACAAGGGATGGAGTGCTTCCATTTTGACTTAATTCAGATACTTCTTCACCCTGGAGATGTTGACCACGGGAATCCTTTTACCCTGCAAATCTTCCAGATGCACTGCACCATGTGGCAATACTTTGATAACCTTATATGGTCCTGCCCATTTGGGTGCCAATTTAGTTTGAATTGGTGGAATTTGATGCACTAAAACCATGGACCCTTCCTGAACTTCATTGGATCTCAGATACCTGTCATGCAATCTCTTGCGCTCTTCTTGTGTTACCAGAAGTTTCTGTATTGCCCCTTATCTGTACTCTTCTAATGCCACCAATCTTTGAATGGGGGGTTCAATTCCAATCATTTTGATTCCTATTTCCTTTTTGATAATGAACTCAAATGGGGCCACTGCCTCTTTTCCATATACTAAGCGGAATGGGGTTTCACCAGTGGTTCCCCTCTTCGTGGTTCTCAAAGCCCAAATTGCACCGATCAATGCTTGCAGCCAGGAGCTTTGATGATCGAAAGATAATTTGCAAAGCAATCCAATCAAAATCTTATTGGAACTCTCTGCTTGGCCATTTGCCCTCGGATAGTAGGCACAAGATTTTTTATGGAAGATTTTGTACCTGTCAAATATAAACTGGAGCAATTGATTTACAAAATGTGTGCTCCTATCACTAGTAATTTCCAGTGGGCAACCAAATCTTGAGAAAATACGTTTATACAAGAACTTGGCTACTGTTAAAGCCGTGCAGTCCACAGTAGCTTTAGCCTCTAGCCATTTAGTGGCATAACATGTGGCCATCAATATATACTTTTTACCCCCTGGTTGACCAGTTGGACTAATTGGTCCTATGAAATCAAGACCCCATCGTTCAAATGGGAGCCATCCTGTAGCTATGACTAATGGTTGGAAATTCAATCTGGTCGGCGTAGGAGCACATCTCTGGCAGATGTGGCATTCTTTAGCGAACTTGATCGCATCCTTGTAAATATGAGGCCACCATAGTCCCCTGTGGATGATTCTGCGAGCCAATTCTTACCCCTTTAGATGTCCTTCATTGTGTGCAGCCTCTAGCAAAAGATTTACCTCCTCTGGATAGATACACCTTCTCAAGATATCATCTTGACAGTATTTATATAAATTTCCATTTATAAGAGAATATGCTTTGGTTTTCAGGAGCAATCTTCTCTTTTCTACGGGTGTCAATTGTTCTGGGATCTTTTCGGTAGTGAGAACATGGAGAATTTCATCATACCAACCAGTCCGAATTGCTACTAGAAAAAGATTGCTATCCACCAGTTCATCATTAATACCTGTTGCTTTTTCGCTCATTGCCGTCCTCGACACTTGATCTGCCATGTAGTGCTCTTTTCCTGGCTTAATATGAATATCAAAATTAAATTCTTGGAATAGGAATAACCATCTCCAAATCCTTCCAGCTACTCTACGTTTGTTTATCAAATACTTCAAGGGCTGATGATCAGATATAACTATAAAATGTACACCAAGGAGATAATGTCGGAACTTCTTAAGTGCAAATACAATAGCCAAACCTTCCCTTTCCGTTGTACTGTAATGCCTTTTGGCTTGGTTGAGTAGTCTGCTAGCATAGGAGATAGGTCTATCCAGCTTATGTGATGATGGTTGAGCTAGAACTGCACCAACAGCATGAAGACTAGCATCTGTATGCACATGAAATTCTAATGACCAATTAGGAACACTTAAAAGTGGAGCAGTACATAGCCTCAATTTTAGTTCACAAAATGCTTTGTCAGCTTCAGCACTCCATGAGAAAGGGACCTTTTTACTGGTAAGCCTTGACAAGGGCTTAGCAATATCTGAATACATCCGAATGAATCTTCTGTGATATCCTGCATGACCTAAGAAACTTTTCACTTCCTTTGGGCTTTGTGGAATTGGCATGGAAAGAATAGCCGTAACCTTTGCAGGGTCCACGGTTATACCTTCAGCAGATACTATGTGACCAAGAAGAGTGCCCTTAGTGACCAAAAAGTGACATTTATCAGGATTCAATTTCAACCCTGTTTTGAGACATTGCTCAAAAATTTCTTTTAGATTTTCCAAATGATCGTGGAAATCTTGAACTGCTGCTCTTTTATCTATACCTGAAAATACTGAAAAATCATCCATAAAAATGCGTAGAAAGGTTGTTAACCATTTGCCCAATATCAGATACATCATTCTATTAAATGAAGCTGGTGGATTCTTCAAACCAAAAGCCATGCGAGTATAGACATAAGTGCCCCAGGGAGTAACAAAGGCTGTTTTGTCTCTATCATCAGGATGGATTACTATCTGATTGTAGCCACTAAAACCATCCAAGAAACTATACAAAGTGTGACCAGCTACTTCCTCAAGTACTTGCTCTGTGAAGGGTTGAGGAAATCCATCTTGAACAGTCACTTTATTCAAAGCACGGAAATCGACACAGACTCTTATTTTTCCACTACTTTTCTTGGGAACAATAACCATAGAAGAAAGCCACCTGGAATGTTCTACTGGAACAATTATACTTGCTTCTTCTAGTTTTGTAATTTCTGCTTTTACTGCCTCTACATACTTCGGATTGAGTCAATATGGCCTACTTCTAGCCGGCGTGGCTCCCTTAACCAAGGGTATCCGATGTAACCCAAGCTCCTCTCGTATCCCTGTTAGATCTTTGTAGGACCATGCGAAGACATTTTTGTAAGTAAAAAGCAAAGAAGTTACCTTCTGTAGTAAATGAGGATAATGCCACAACCAGGATGCCAAGTGAACTACTTGAAGGTTCTCTTCATCCCCTAAATTTACTTCTTGAACCAATGTTTTAGGACTAGTCCTGCTTGAGAAATCATCTCCACTATATGCAGGAGTGGATTTTAGTTTATATTCTGCAACATGTTCTTCTATCCATCCTTGAGGTATATCCGAAAAAGGAAGATCTTCTCTGTACTTGGATTCATGACTTTCTATCCCAGACACTTCTATATTGGTTGCTTCTTCAGGGCTTGTCTTTTCCTGCAAATCCTCATTCTCCAACACCTTGTGATCTTTGTTGCCCTTCCCTGTAATTACCTTATCTGCAACTTCTTCCTCAATTTCATTGATTTCCACCGTGCAACAATCTGCACTTCCCATCATCCAATTTAATAATGTATCATCTTCTTGGGGTAGAGAGGGCATTACCTGAGTGTCCACAGTATACCCAGTAGTTTTCCCTGAGTCAAATCCTTCTTCCAAATGTAGTTGTAGTTGGTTATTGGTGCTTGTTGAAATCCAGAGTTTGTTTTTCCCCCAATCTTGCAAAGCTTTTGCTTGCCTCAGCCAAGGTCTCCCCAGGAGTAAAGGATAGGAAGTCTCCTGTGGAAGTGCAATAACAACAAAATCTAGAACAAAGTGGCAACCTTGTACTATCATCAGTACCTTTTCAATAATGCCAAGAGGCGCAACCCGATGTTGATCCGCTAGTGTAACAGTGAATGGTGCCATCTTGGTGGGGTTCAGCTTCAGTTTCTTCATTGTGAAATCTGGCATCAAATTGATACCAGAGCCTCCATCTATGATCACACCTGTGAGAGCTTCATCCTTTATACAAACATATAGTTTTGAGCTTTGGTAGTCTGCCAAGGGTGCAGGGGGAAAATCAACCATGACACCATCTATACTGGGTGATTGGACTAAGTGAGCAGAGTGTATAACCTTCAATAAGTCACTTCTTATTTTTGAATCCATTCTGATAAGTTCGTACAAACTAACCTTGTCATGAATACCTTTCAAGATCTGCTCAATGTCTACCTTATGAGTGTCTTCTTGCAGACTTGTTGGTTGTTCCTTTAGAGAAGTAGCCATCTTTTCATAAGCTCCTTCAATTTCTGCTTGGTCCTTCCATCCAGACTTCTTTTCCTCCTCTTTATCCTGAAATCCTTGTTGTTCCTCTCTATGGATTACTGCTGCTTGCCTAGCTCTAGTCATCATGGGCATTGCAGAGGATGAAACGGCATAAGACTGAGTGGTTATACCTCCTTCTTGTGGAGAGACTGCAATCATGTGGATTGGAGCAGGACGGCTTCTTGGGCAGTCTTTGGTATAATGATCCTTGGCCTCTGGATAACGTTGACAAGGAGGTGCATCTTCTGGAAGGGAACACCTATTTTGCATGTGGCCATACTCACCACAACGATAGCACATCAAAGGTCTATTGTATCTAGGCTTTGCAGGCCGATTCTCCTCTCTATTAGATGTATTTGAAGTACTAGCATAATATGAATCCAAATTTTGAGGGTTACCTCTTTGCTGTGTACCCTTGAGGTAGTAGCAATCTCTAGCTTCATTACCATCCTTTCCACAAAATTGACAGCTTACCTTGTTAGGGAAATTAGCATTGGAATGTCCATTGTTGTTACAGATTGTACACCAAATTTGTCTCCTTATATCCGGAGTGGTCCTCAAATCTTCTAACTCACGGCGAAGTTGGGGTACTTCATCATCAGTGTGACGCAGTGGTGGCAAGACCTTTTCTTCTTGTTGATTTTGTTGCATTTTCAGTGCCTCTAGTGTCCTCCTGAGTTGCCCAATAGGATCCAGGTCTGCGGCATAATTTGATTGTGTATCCCCTTCAAAATGTTGCCTTGCTTCTTCTATGCGTGATGCTGCTGCAACAAAATCATTGAGGGTTGCATCCAATCTAAGAGACTCACGAAGCTTCTGCTGAGATGACCTGGGCAGAGCCTTTTCTATCCACTTTTTAACCAAGAAATCACCTGGAGCATGTGGCAGATGTGCAACAAGTGCTTTTGTTCTAGTGTGAAGTTCATGAAAGGATTCACCTAATCTTAGCTTTAGGTTCTCTAGCTGATCTAGAGCTCTTTCCGAGGAGTCACTTGGTCGAAATGTCTCTGAGAATGCCGTCTTCAGAGCCTCCCATGTAGCAAAATGACCATCTGCATATTGACTATACCATTTATCTGCAAGACCTTCCAATGTGGATGGAAAGAGTACTAATATTGCATCCTCCCTATTCTGCAGACCTCGTCCACGGCATAAGGAGATGAATCTCCTCACATGATCATCAGCATCCTCATAAGCTTGTCCCTTGAAGGTAGGGAATTTAATGTTTAATCTCGAGAGTAAATGAGAGAGATCCTCCATTTGTACTGGTGTTTCTTCGGACGTATCTGAGGAGAAGTCTAAGGTTCTCCTATACCTCTCTTTTGACAATGGTGTCGCACCCAAATCAATAGATAAATTTAGGGAGGGCAGAGGGGAGGTAGACTCACTAGTCGTGGTTATGGCTAACTTGTTAAGGCTCCTTCGAACTCGAAGAGACTCGTTATCTGCTCGCATATGGGTCATGTACCTACTTGCAAATGCAATAGGTCAAAAATACCTCTCACAGAAATGCAAAGGTCCCACCGGGCGTGCCAAACTGTAGAGGAGGTACTGGGGTATCCACTTTTATCAAGAGTAGAGAATAAGCACTTCCAGTACGTCGCCTACTCAAGGGGGGTTCTCTTTAGGGAAATATACCCTTTAACATTTCTGTGAGCAGGCAGATGTCAATGATTGCACAGAGTTGTAAATACTCCAGAAAATATTATCAACAATTGACCAAAGAAGACCATACACTTCTTGATTCAAATGAGATGATTACAAGATTGGTCAAAGAGATGCTCAAAAATTCATGCTCAAGGCTAACATGACCCTCTAGAACTAAATATCCTCAATACAACGGAACCTTCCAATCAGCATAAGGGACTAATTATATGCACACAAACTCAGAACAATACAAGTGGTGGAGAATTTCCCTAGAGAATAGAGCTTAACATTAACACTGTCTCACAGAGAAAGACAACCAAGTCACTCTCTTACACGATAGTGCTATTAGCCCACCACTGGGAAGCCCACGCTCTGTATCCACACCACAGAGTGACTTCCTACAGTAGGCTTGAAGCCGCGAGTGCAAGAGAGGACCTCTGCTCGTACAGAAATGTGTATATGAACCAATGTATCTCTCAAAATTGTCCCAAATGAACATAAATCCATTGCTTTTATAGGCTCCAATAGGCCAAGAGAGCCTTGCCGATTCTTCACTTCCTCTAATCACGCACCGGTTAATTGCCCAAGATTGGAGGGGTAGACCAAATATTCCACTTGATTTGAATTGGATCCACAAAAATAGGTCGTCGTAATGAATGGTTGGTGGCAACCATTATTTCTTCACCTCCACTTTTAACAGTTTCCTTTTACCTTTTCATTTGCCATCTGAGATTCTCATTTTGTATTGTTTTGTTATTTCCTCACTGATTTAATCCCTGGCAATTCAAATGAAGCCGATTGATCCAACTGCTTGTCCTGATGGAAAGGCCCATGAATAGCATCTAGGTCATGCCTTCAATTTGTGAACAGAAGGTCGTATCCATGTATAATAAAAACTCCCTTCTGAAGATCTGAACGATGCAGATTAAACCATTAATTGATGGTGGTTTACTAAGCACGCTCAGCTCCTGAATGACCATCATCACAAGAGTTCATACTGATGACGACCATGCTAGTATCCAAGCATTGAAGAATCCGTGGTTATCTTCTGTTTCAAGGATATTTGCAAGAGTGTGGCCCACATAGTGCTAACATTCCTAACTTGCTCAAAAATATAAAAACAATTTCTCCTCCTCATCCACATATTTTCCATAAAGCTAGAGAAATTGTTCTCGATGCGGGGACCTTTGTGTGTACGAGCGCCTTTGTGTGTGTGTGCGGTTGTGTGTGTGTGGGTGTGTGTGTGTGTGCGGGTGTGTGTGGGTATGTGTGGGTGTGCGTGTGTGTATGTGTAGGTGTGTGTGTGTATGTGTGGGTGTGCGTGTGTGTATGTGTGGGTGTGTGTGTGTATGAGAGAGAGGGGGAGAGGGAGAGAGGTGGCAGGAGTGCGAGGGGCGAGGGTGTGCGGGAGTCAGCGGGGGCGGGGGGTGGTGGGACTCAGGGGGGCGGGCTACGGGGTTTGAGGGGGGGGCTAGGCGGGGTCAGCGGGGGGGATAGGCGGGGTCAGTGGGGGGGCTAGGTGGGGTCAGGGGGGGGGGGCTAGGCGGGGTCAGCGGGGGGTCTAGGCGGGGTCGCGAGGGGCTAGGCGGGGTCAGCGGGGGGGCTAGGCGGGGTCAGTGGGGGGGCTAGGCGGGGGGCAGCGAGGGTGGTGGCGGGGAGGGGCGGGGGTTGCGGGCGGGTCAGCGGGGGGGGGGCTAGGCGGGGTCAGTGGGGGGGG
>MU260412.1:40000-45000 GCA_020310875.1 Ceratopteris richardii
AAGCTACTATCTGCTTTAGACACCTGAAATCCAAGTTCTTTCAAGAACTTTACAAGTCTATAATTCCATGCCCTTGGGGCCTGCTTTAAGCCATCCAAAGCTCTCTTGAGCTTGCACACATGATCTGGATACCTTTTATCTCTGAACCCTGGAGGTTGCTCCATGAACACATCATCTGAAATATAACCATTCAAAAAAGCATTTTTCACATCAAGTTGACATAACTTCCAACCTTTACATGCAGCAATAGCTATAAGTGTCCTGATGGTTGTCATCTTTGCCACAGGACTATAAGTCTCATCATAATCAATACCATATGTTTGCGCAAAACCTTTGACAACAAGTCTAGCTTTGTATCTAGACACACTTCCATCTGCAAACCTCTTGGTCTTGTAAACCCACTTGCATCCAATAATTTTCTAACTATTTGGTTTAGGAACCAAATCCTAAGTTTGATTTTCCAATAGTGCATCATATTCTTCCTGCATAGCTTTCTCCCATTTTTCCTTACCTTTTGCCTCTTCATATGTAGAAGGGTCTTCATCTGTTTTCATCATATAAGCATAATCTTTTGTAGCCAAAAAAGAAGTATCATAACTATACCTTGTAGGTTGCCACCTATTTCTTGATGATCTTCTGAGTTCTCCACTCCTTGAGGTTTCTGGTTCTTCACACTCAGGATCAAATCTTGGAATTTCTTCAACTTCACCCTGCACTTCATTATTCTCTTCTTCATCAATTATTTGAATCTTTGACTTACCTTTCTTTTGACTCACTTCTTCTTCATCACCTGTATTGATATTGATTGTACCTGCATACCAAGTACTTTGCTCATCAAATGTAACATCTTTAGAAACCATGAACTCTTTTGTAGATGGACTCCACAATCTATAACCCATCTGCTTATCATCATAACCAATGAAAACATATTTTTCAGCTTTAGGTTCCAATTTGTGTCTTAATTGTGATGGCACATATGCATATGCCACACATCCAAAAACTCTGCAATGATCCAAGATAGGTCTCTTACCCCACCAAGCCTCATATGGTGTCATACCCTGCAAGGCTTTACATGGTAACCTATTGACCAAATAAGTGGCTGTATTTACAGCCTCAGCCCACAAATAATTAGGGCAATTTTTCTCCTTCATCATGGATCTTGCAAACTCAACAAGTGTTCTATTTCTCCTTTCTGCTACACCATTTTGTTGAGGAGAGTACCTGCAAGTAACTTCCCTTTTTATACCTGCATTCCACAAGTAATCACTAAATTCATTAGAGAAATACTCTCCCCCTCCATCTAACCTTAATCTCTTCATCTTATGACCTGTAATTCTTTCTGCATATGCATGATAGTGTTTAAATGTATTAAACACTTCTGACTTATCTTTGATCACATAAATAGTGATCCATCTAGTAGCATCATCAACATAAATCACATAATACCTTGACCCATTTATACTGAAATCCTTTGATGGTCCCCACACATCTGTGTGTACCAATTCAAGCTTCTCTGAGTACATAAAACCATGCTTGGAATAGGAATGCTTATGAGCTTTACCTAATTGACATGCCTCACATTTGTATATCATATGTTGACCTGCAACATTAGGCAATCCAAGCACTGAACCATTGTTAATCATGTCTTTAATACCTCTTTCATTGAAATGTCCAAGCCTCTTGTGCCAAAGATCTAACTCAGAGATTTTATGTCCTCCATATGTGAACATAGCATGACCAATATTGCCTTGAATCTTCAATGTAAATAATCTTCCTTCTTTCTTCCCTGAAACAATCTGTTTATACCCTTGACTAGGGTCTTCCACATATACTCCATCATTAGTGAACCTTACTTCATATCCCTTTTCAACAATTTGTCCTACACTTATCAAATTCTTAGGAATTGTAGGAACATACAAAACCTTACTCAATAAGGTACTACCATCCTTAGCCTTCACTGATCCAATTGACTTCACATTGTGCTTTGTGTTGTCACATGTTTGAACAACATGATTAAAAACCTTATTCTCCAAATCAGTCATCAAAGCTATATTACCACTTAGGTGATTGCTACACCCTGAGTCAATGTAGAAGACTCTTTGATCTTCACTCTGCCTTTCACAAGTTGCATTCATTATCAATGTTGAATCCTCCTTTTGATCTGAAGCATAATTGTAGTAAGTATTGTTATATTGTTGACTTTGGAATCCTCTACCTGCATTTCTTCCAAAGTAACTCCTACTACCTCTACCTCTGAAATTACCTCTTTGATTTCTGCCACCTCTTCCTCTTGCATTATAGTTTTGACTATATCCATTATTACTCTGAGTATTGTGCCAACAATCATTAGCGAAGTGATTTGTCTTACCACAAATCCAGCAAGCTTTGCCTCCATCTTTGTTGTTCCTGCCTCTTCCTCTACCTTTGCCACCTCCTCTTCCTCTTAGGAAGTTGGCTTGACTAGTTGTTCCTTCATCTTCATTTGCTTGTTGCTTTCCCTTGTTAGCTTTCTTCTTGTCCTTTGAGTACATTGCATGACCTGTACTTTTGTCACCATCTCCTTTAACATCCTGCTCAAATGTTAGCATATGACCTAGCAACTGATTTAAATCAGGAGTGAAATGATCAAGTGATAATTCTGTAGACAAAATAAATGGCTTCCATTTGTCATCACCTCTTAAACCTGTAAGGATTTGCCTTACCAATTTATCCTCCTCAATGTCTTCATCAACAGCTCCTAAAGCATCTGCAATATCTTTCATTCTTGTCACATAGTCTGAAATGGATTGAGAAGCCTTCTTCTTAAAAGTGGTAAACTCTGCCCATAAGGATGCCTTCCTTGACTTAGTAGGGAAATGCTCCTCCAAAGCATTCCAAATATCAGTTGCACTTTCAAGACCTCGAATATGAGGTAACAAGTAATCATTGACTGCCATATATATAATGCTCCTAGCTTGAGCATCTTTCTTCATCCAATTTTTCAAATCTGCTAACTCTTCCCTAGTTGGAACACTAGGATCTCTGAACTCTGGCTTCTCTTCTTCTCCTGTGATGTAGGCTATTAAATCTTTGCTCATAAGATGAGCTTCCATCCTCATTGACCATGCAGGATAGTTTTCCCTATCCAATTTCTCTATCTGAAGAGAATCTCCCATCTTTCTTCTACCTGTGTATTGAAATCTTCAAGCTTTATAAATGATATATGTACCTTTGCTTCGAATTAAACTCCTTTTGTCTTTCTTGATGTCGTATGGTCTCCTCCTCAAGCTTTGCCTTCAAGCTTTCACCTTTTAGTTCTTCAGTTGTTGAATTTCTTGAATCTGCAGCAATCGGGATCCTCCTTTCCTTGATTTTGATGTCTCCTGCTCTGATACCACTGATGGAGAGTGTTAATCTCCAAAAGAATAACCTACTCTTATGATTAGAGCACCTCTATACCAAGAGTAAGTCAAAATCTTCACCAAATTAGAGGTTCAATCTTCAAATTATCAAAAGTTGAAAAATTCTGTGAAGAAGATAAAACACAGAAAGTCTGCTGCACAATTTCTTCTCATTGACCTATCAAACATGTAAAGTTTTCTATGAAATTTTGTATGGAGTGTCGCCTAGAAGTTGCGCACCTCTTTCAAGTTAAATTTATTCAAAAGGTTTAGTATAACTTGAGAAATCAACTTCACAAGTTACCTATGTCTAAATCTGCACTTCTCAGAAGTCGATTTTGACACCCCTAACTTCTAACACATAGTTCTATCAATCTCGAACCCGTTTAAACAAATGCTTGTAGATACAGGCAGCTTACCTACTAACTTAAAGATTAAGTGCTTGCTTGTACAAAACTTTAAACTGTGGAGTGAGAACTGACCAAAAAATCAAGATCGAAATTTGTGCCTGTTTCAGAGAACTATGAACACTCATCACATATGAATGTTCCTATTAACAATTCTCCTAGCCTGTTTACAATTAGACTCTGAAACTCAAGTCATACACTCATTAACTATGAACTTAGATATCCTCAAAAGGATTTCACAAATGATCTAACACAGAGGGAGCAGACACAGAAACATCGGGCGCAATATTTCTTCGATTACTCAGAAAATTACAGTTGAGTGATGAGAGGAAAACTCAACTAACATTTCACATGTCTCATAACATCTAACTTCTACTTTCTTGACTTCTATACTCACTCATCTATTCTTTCATATGCTCTCATATCACGCCTCGACATTTTCAAGGTATTTATAGAGAAATTTGTACAAGTCTATGACTAATCAAAGATCTAAGTGAACAATAACTATACTAATGTGCATATGTGTACATTCCTCATATCCTCTCAATGTATCCTTCTTCCAAGCTTCGAGAATTGAATCTCCCTTCATTCTTTAATCTTCCAAACATTCAATTGGTGATTGGTCTGCACCAACATAGATCGGTAGATAGAATAGATAGAATAGATAGAATAGATAGATAGATAGATAGATAGATAGATAGATAGATAGATAGATAGATACAGAGATAGATAGATACATAGATATATGGATAGATAGATAGATAGATAGATACATAGATAGATAGATAGATAGATACTTAGATAGATAGATAGGTAGATACATACATAGATATATAAATAGAAAGGTAGATAGATACATTGATAGATAGATAGATAGATAGATAGATAGATAGATAGATAGATAGATAGATAGATAGATAGATAGATAGATAGATAGATAGATCGATAGATAGATAGATAGATAGATAGATAGACAGAGAGACAGACCGACAGTTAGATAGATAGATAGATAGATAGATAGATAGATGGATAGATAGATAGATAGATAGATAGATAGATAGATAGAAGGATAGATAGATAGATAGATATATAGATAGACAGATAGTTAGATACATAGATAGATAGATAGATAGATAGATAGATAGATGCATAGATAGATAGATAGATAGATAGATAGATAGATAGATAGATAGATAGATAGATAGATAGATAG
>MU260412.1:50000-52500 GCA_020310875.1 Ceratopteris richardii
CATTCTTAATGTCCAATTGACTCAATGTCCATCCTTTTGATGCTGCAATGGCAATGATTGTTCTTATGGTTGACATCTTTGCCACAGGACTGAATGTCTCATCATAATCTATGCCAAATGTTTGAGCATAGCCTTTAACCACCAATCTAGCTTTGTATCTGGCTATAGTTCCATCTGCATGCTTCTTAACCTTGTAAACCCATTTGTTTCCAATCACTTTCTTACCATTAGGTTTTGGGACAAGTTCCCAAGTTTTGTTCTCTTCAAGAGCATCAAATTCTTCCTTCATTGCTACTTCCCATTGTCTCTTACCCTTTGCTTCATCATAGCTTTGAGGTTCTTCATCTTCCTTAACCATGTAAGCATAGTTTTTCTGAGTCAAATAAGAAGTGTCATATGAATACCTTGTAGGTTGCTTCCTTATTCTGGTTGACCTTCTTGGTTCACACTCTTCATGTCTATTTGGATGTACTTCTTCATCAAATATTGGTCCATCTTCATTCCTTCTATATGATCCAACTCTTGATGTGCTTGCTTGCATATGTTCTTCATCTCCATCTATTTGCATATGTGACTTACCTCTTGCACTCCTTCTTATCTCTTCTTCAAATGTTTCAAGCTCACATTCTTTATCTGCATACCAACTCTTCTGTTCATCAAAGGTCACATCTCTGGAAACAATAAAATGTTTAGTTAAAGGACTCCATAGCCTATAACCCATTTGCTTTTCATCATACCCAATAAACACATATCTTTCTGCCTTTGGTTCAAGCTTATGTCTGAGTTGTGATGGTACATAAGCATAGGCAATTGACCCAAACACTTTACAATGGTCAAGTGTTGGTTTCTTACCCCACCAAGCTTCATAAGGGGTCATACCATTCAAAGCTCCACATGGTAACCTATTCACAAGGTATGTGGCTGTATTTACAGCCTCAGCCCAAAGATAATTAGGGCAATTCTTTTCCTTTAACATTGCTCTTGCAAATTCAACCAATGTTCTATTCCTCCTTTCTGCCACCCCATTATGTTGAGGTGTATACCTGCAAGTTATCTCTCTCTTGATACCTGCATTCCAAAGATAGTCATTAAATTCTTGGGAGAAGTATTCTCCCCCTCCATCAGACCTTAGCCTCTTGAGTTTGTGACCTCTAACTCTTTCTGCATAAGCATGAAAATGTTTGAAGGCTCCAAAGACTTCTGATCTTTCCTTTAGAACATAAAGGGTTATCCACCTTGTAGCATCATCAATAAACAAAACATAATACTTAGATCCATTTATTGAACCTTCTTTTGTTGGTCCCCATACATCTGTATGTATGAGTTCAAGCAAACCATCATGCTTGAAACCTTTCTTCTGAAATGGTTGTCTATGAGCTTTTCCCATCTGACAAGCTTCACACTTGTATATCATATGTTGATTCTTTACATTTGGTAGTCCCAATACAGATTGATTCTCCACCATAGTTTTGATTCCTCTTTCATTGAAATGTCCCAATCTTTTATGCCAAAGATCTAACTCTGTAATTACTTCATCACCATGTGTAATTAGGGCTTGACCAACATTTCCTTGCACTTTGAGAGTAAAAAGTCTACCTTCCTTCTTACCACAAACAATGGGTTTGTATGCATCCTCTGGATCTTCAACAAATACCCCTTCATTTGTAAATCTGACTTGAAAACCTTTTTCCACTATTTGTCCAACACTAATCAGATTCTTTGGTATTGTTGGAACATACAAAACATTTGTTAATAAATCAGCTCCACTCCTGCACTTCACCTTTCCAATTGAATGCACATTGTGTTTTGTATTGTCACCTGTTTGTACTGTATGACTTGAATTTCCTTCTTCCAATTCTGACAATAATTCTATATTACCTGATAAATGATTTGAACAACCAGAGTCAATATAGAATACCTTGAGATCCTCCTTCTCTGATGAACTAATTGAATTCATCATCAATGTTGTATGATTGTCATTCTGTGTATCATTTGCATAATTGTAATATGTAGTGTTGTATGATTGGTTCTGATTCCAATTTCTTCCACCACCTCTACCAAAACTTCCTCTTGAATTATGTCTTCCTCTTTGAAATTGATTCTGAAACCTTCCACCTCTACCTCTGCCATTGTTGTTCTGATTTTGATTTGCTCCTTGTTGATTGTGCCAACAATCATATGCTAGATGATTGCTCAATCCACAAATCCAACATGTCTTCTTGTTATTGTTCTGATTACCTCTACCTCTTCCATTACCTCGACCTTTACCTCTGCCAAAACCTCTTCCTCTTGCATAATTTGCTTGAGTTGTTGACTCTTCTTCATCCTTTGCTTTGCCTTTATCTCCTTTCTTTTTGTTCTTCACATACATTGCAGAACTTTGACCTTTGTCTCCATCTGACTTTAAGTCTTGCTCAAATGTGAGCATTAATCCAAGTAATTGATTTAATTCTGGCACATAATGATTTAATGAAAGTTCTGTTGAAAGTACAAAAGGCTT
>MU260412.1:60000-142500 GCA_020310875.1 Ceratopteris richardii
GAATACTAAAACAGGCAAGATTTCCAGTCTTGGAAGGTCATACAGGGTCATCTTGTGAGGGCCATAACTTGAGTTCTAAAGCTCCGTTTGATGCATATGATAGCTTGTTGGAAAGCTCTACTCTTCTAGTTTCAGCCTATAAAGTTTAATGGAGAAAACATACTTAAGCTAGGAGAAATTAGCAAAATACTGAAGGTATGTCATTTCGGTGACTAGGAATTTCTGTAGAAGCAAAGTTCTCACTTTAAGCTATCATTTCTCAAAGTTTGGAGTGGCAATGAGTTAATGGTGACCATAGAGGTGTTCTAGTGTCACATTAATTCATTTCTTGTGGTGTTTTATACATCAACATGTACCTCGAGCTCCTTGACAGTGTGTTCAATGGCAACATGATTAGAAGGGCATGAACCCTGCCAGACCAAAGAAGACGGATATTACAACATTTTCAAATACTTGAATGATAGATTGAAGATGATTCTCCTCAAGAGTATTTATTGAATCGTACATATAACAGAAATAAGGTGCTCTCGAGAAGGAATGAATGCGGAGAGCAAGTGTTGAAATCTTTTCATTTACTATCTCTAGAGCATTTACTTATTATGTGTGAGCGTTATCATTTAATTCTTCTTCGGAAAAGATGCGATACCTCTTCACCATACTCCGCTATAAGACTGCCAACATTTCTTACAATGATTGCCTCACCGAGCTCCAAGTTCAGAATCTTGAAAGGATCAACTCTTGAGTCATAGCAGCTGAATATTAAAAACTGACCTGATCATGAACAGAGATTAGCTTCATTAGTAGAATCGATTACGTCTAAGATTAGCTAATTTTATTTTATGGTGGTGTGCGGTAAGGCAGTTTATCCTGTCATAAAAAATGTGGCAATCAATTCAGCATGTTAACACGACTTCTCTATCCTGCAACTATCTAGCAGAAATCGTTTAGTTGAGAAACCGTAGTCTATCTTCACAGGGCATCTCTGGATCTTTGAAGTTAAAGAAGACATACTGTCGGTACATTAATTACACATCAAAAAAAGCATCGTTACCTTGGGCTTTTGGCATTGCACCAACTTCTCATAATATTCTTTCTCTTCCCTGACCAGAAGACATTTGGTTTTAACTTCATAAGTCTGTATTAGGCTCCCTATACGTAATGTACATTGATAGTGAGTTACTCGAAGTGCATTTTGAATTTTAGGAAACCAGATTTGATCTTTACGATCGGGTTAATGGCGTGGCCAACAAATTCAGCCTTCATCCTAAAGTCCTCGAATTCCACATGTAGGCGCATCCCGCATGCCTCTCTCTTGCACTTAATCTCCTCCCACTCTTTGTGCAGCTTGAGGTCCACCAGCTCCACTTTCAGCTCAAGCTTCATCTTCAATTCATGCTCTTTGATCTTCAAATCCTCCCATTCTTTACATATCTTGACCTTGAATTCGAGTTCCTTTACAAGCTTTTCAAGCCTTTTCAAGGCGAAATGCTATAGTTTGGGGCAATGTTTGCAGATCATAGGAACATAGTGGTAGTTTTCGTTAAAAGAAAAAAAAGCCAAACAAAGCAACCTGATAAGTCTTTATGGTAATGTCTGTCTGTTTGGCGCGTGCATGTGTGCGTGCGTGTGTGTGAGAGAGAGAAAGAGAGAGAGAGAGAGAGAGAGAGAGAGAGAGAGAGAGAGAGAGAGAGAGAGAGAGAGAGAGAGAGACTACAGGTGCACAACAATAGTACTAAAAATCTTACGTGACAAGGCTTTTAACTTCCACAAAGCTCTCCTCCATGCACGTGACCTTCTTCATATCTCTCTGTTATTCACATCATCCAGATAGAAGTAAGCAAAGCGGTAGAGGCCTAATTTAGTATCGCTTCGGGCTGTGCATCATGTATACTTCTTCTTACCTTGATCATGCAAATGCAAAGGTGTGAAATTCGTGCTTTCACAGGAAGAGCTGATATCTGACAGTGGTTTAAGCTTCGATGTGAATCAAGTAATGGTAACTGATAATGGTGTCTATGAGTAGAGCTTATGAGACGGCGGTGACATGTAGAGCAAGGAGGTGGTTGATTGGAGATCTGCAGGATTGTATTTATACTATTTGATGAGTATTTCCTTCTTGCACGCCATCTCTCCTTCTCTCTCTCTCTCTCACTCTCTCTCTCTCTCTCTCATATTCTCATTTCTTCTGTTGAAGGCGATTAGCCTTGTCAAAATGTTAATTGAAAAAATTTCCTACTTGCTTTTGTCCACTTTGAATAGCTCAAAGTAGTCGAGCTTTTCGAGCCTTGATAGCTTAAGCGTGAAAATCATGTGCTTCTGGTCATTGTGGTCTATATTGATCACATGCTGCTCATTGGTCCTCATGAGAAGCATATTGCTGATTTTAAGGTTGATCTGCATGCCTCATTTGAGATGTCTAATTTGGGGCATTTGCATCATTATTTGGGCATTCAGCTTATGCAAGTTGAAGGTGGACTAGCTTTGTGTCAAAAAATATATATTGACACATTCTTGCAGCATTTTGGCCTTGAAGACTACAAACCTATTGCCACTCCTATGGAGACAAGTTTATGGTTGAGTCCTCATGATGTTGGATATGCATTTGATGCTATTCTTTATCAGCAGGTTGTTGGATGCTTGATATATTTATGCATTACTCAACCAAATATTTAGTTTGTTGTCGCATAGATGTGTAGGTTTATGCATTGCCCATGTCAAGCATTGGCAGGTGGTCAAGCACATCTTTGGATACTTGAGTGGTACCCGACTACTTGGATTGTTTTATCCCAAAGGGGATAACTATTTCCATATTTGCATGCTTTTTTTGACAATAATTGGGTTGGTTCCTATGACACTCTTGTGTCGACTGTGATTTTATTTCTTCATGCTTGGTAGCTCATGTACATCTTGGTTGAGAAAGAAGTAGCCTATTGTGGAAAGTTCAAGTTGTGAGGCTGAGTATAGGGAAGCTTTCAAAGTGATTGTTGAGTGTGAGTGGCTTAGACGCCTTATGGCTGATTTGGGTGTTCTTTAATCTTCTCCCACCACCGTCTTCACTAACAATCGTAGCGCATTGGCAGTTGCCAAGAACCTTGTGTTCCATGCTCGCATTAAGCACAGTGAGGTTCATTATCACTATGTGAGGTAGAGGTTCTCTATTGGAGACATCAGCTTGGCATATGTGCCCACGGAGGAGAACATTGTAGACCTTTTCGTGAAGGCTCTGCCTAGAGAGAAGTTTGAATCTTTCGGCAAAGCTTTGGACTTACTTCCTTTTGTGGATTGATTCCACATAGCTTGGCAGTTCCTTATACATGACAGCTAGCTCCTTGTTCACTACATCACTCTAAGGGGGGGATTTGTTGATATATTTAGGTAGTGATATGTGTGAACACACTAGGATCACCGAGACACCTTTTTCCCTCTTTAGGAGGTTTTTTTCCCCTGGAAGGTATATACACCTATTGCCCTAATGGGTTTTCCAATAATTTCCCATCTCTCTACTTGAACTCAATCCCAAGATAATAATGTAAAATGCCTAAGTCATGTACATCAAATGTATGATTAAGTTTTATTTTAAAGAACTGATGATCTAAAACTTTGGCACATGTGATAATCATATCACTTTGTACTTCATCTTGAACACTAGCTAGTTCATTTTCAACTCAAGTAAGAGTTAAACTATTATGATTCTCAAAATGTTATGCATTATTTACTAGCTCTCCTTGTTCCCTCCTAGTCTGACTTCTAGTTGTTCTAGTGTATTCTTCTATTCCACTATCCTTATAGTTTTTATGTGACCGCTTAGGTGTACCTTTGAAATGTGGTGGAATCCTTTCTAATTCTTGAGTATCTCTTTCTACTGGAACTATGGAACCTTCTCCAACTTCATAAGTGATAGCTTCAAGTGGTTCTCATGACGAACTGGGTACTGATGTAGGTAATGTAACTCTCTCTTAATGTGCATCTCTTAGGTTTTAAGAGGGCTCATCACCCCCTTGTATGGTTGAACATAAGCATCCAAATAACTTATGAAAATGCATAGTCATATGCTTTTATCAATTCTGGAATCCCCTCCTTATCAAAAATCTCACTTTTTTCTATATATGTATAGTGTGATATTAGGGTATCACCTATATCTAGAACATAGAATCTCTATTCTTTGCTTTCAATTGTATAACCAAAAAAAAACTTGCTTTCATGGATTTTAAATCAAGCTAACCATGATCCTTCTTCCCAATGTGAACATAAGCTAGGAAACCAAATACTTTGAACTATCTCACATTGAGATTCTTCCCATAATAACCTTCATAAGATGTAATGACCTTCAAAGCTTTTTTGAAAGACATTAGTTGTATGTTTAGCATGAAACAAAAACTCCCAAGGAAGATCTTTGGATGACATCATTGAAAGAACTTGGAGAAGCTTGTAAGAGGTAGAAAAGTGAGTTGCCAAGAGATGAAGTTTGGCCCATCCAACTAGCACAAGACTAGCGCTTGAGCTTATGGAGACTCAAATAGACCTTATATGCATGTGATAAGAGCAGTAAAATGCACTATATACTTCAGAGCATGAAGGAGAAAGAGTCGATAAGAAATAGATAGGCTTACGCATTGACTAGCTCAAAAAACTTACTATCTAAGGATGATACAATGAACTTCAAATGCTCATAGTGACCAACCTGATTACAATTAGAAAAAAATCCTTTTATGGGAGTCATACACATAGGGTTTAGTGTATAGAATGCACAAGAATAAAAGGAATAAGCAAAATATTCTATTGGAATGAATCAGACACTCAACGGTAGTACCTCCTATTTTTCAGTAATATGCAAAGATTGACCTCGAGACTGAAACACTAAGATTTCTCCCAATCTACTAAAATAAATGCTACCAAAATTTACAAGGATAAACTAGACACTGATACCTTTCAAAGGAGCCATCTTTCATCTGATTTGAAGCCTTTAACGAGAGGAGCCACCTCGGGAAGATTAGTATTGGCGAAGAAGATGATGCATGAGAATGAACAAGCTAGACAATGATGGTTACAAGTGTATGTATATTGCTTCCATGTATTTTACAAGTGATTTGAAGTATTTATATAGACTTTAGAAGTGATCCATGACTTGGAAAAGTGGACTTTGAATTCAAATGAAGGTGGTAAGAGTTGTTGAAGGGAATAAGTTCACTTTCCTACAATCTAGGAGAAGTGAAGATCTAATTTGATCTACTATTAGGTGATTGATTGATTGATTGAATGCAACTCAACCACCACAAATTCGTGGAACTTGGGTTCTGTCTTTCTACTTTTACATGTGTAAAGCTCAAGGCTTTTACAATAGTAAAAGATCAATGAAAAGTGTTTTAGAAAAATACAATAAATTAGCATAAGTAAAAGAACTCTCCAATGGATATTCTTTCGACGTAATCCAAGAGATATCTTTTGATGTAGATCAAATCCACCTCAAGCATAGTGTAAGCTTGATGTTCCAACAACTCATCCTCAATTTAAAGTATGCTTGAGTCTTCATTCTCTAATAGGTTGAATACTTGTCATAGCTTTGAATCTACAAAGCTTTATTCCATCAAGTGCCTTTGTCATCATATATGCTACTTGCTTTTCAGTTGGAACAGAAAAAATTTTAATCTCGTTTGCCATGAGCTTCTCTATGATGAAGTGGTAATCAACCTCTATGTGTTTGGTTCTTGCATGGAAAATAGGGTTTGCTACTAGATGCATGGAACTTACATTATCTCCATATATGTAAGGTTTTGAACTCACAAGTCCCAAATTTGTATACAACGCTTTAAACCATATTGCCTCTTGAGTTGCTATCATCAAACCTCTGTACTTTTCTTCAATCGAGGATAAAGCAATTGTAGGTTGCTTCTAGGAACTCCATGAGACTAGCTTTGAACCTACAAATGCTAAGTAACCAAAGGTACTTCTTCTATCATCCTTAGCTCCTGCCCAATCTACATCTGAATAGATTTTGATATCCAAATCTGAAGAGTAAGGATATAATATACCTTCATTGATTTTACCTTTGAGATACGAAAGTACTCTCTTAGCTACATCCATGTGTGGTCTTCTTGGTGAGTGCATGAATTGACTAAGCACTCCCACACTATATGAGATGTCTACCCTTGTATGAGTAGCATATATCATGTAGCGTTTCCTCAGTCACAATCTTTCCCCAATCACAATCTTACGATCACTCAAAATAATAGTGGAGAGAAGAACGCAGAGATTGAACAAGGTAAAACAAAATCTGACGCGGAAGAGTAGAAACAAATATGACGCAGAGAAGGAAGAATTCTGATATTATAGATGCAAATCAATGGTTACAATAGCATTGGACAAAAGCTTCTTGACGAAGCCTCTACCTCCCGACCACACCGGAGCTATCACAATCGCATTCACACTCGCACTCTCAATCACACTCTCACTCTCACTCTCACTCTCAATCACACTCTCAATCACAAGGTAATTCTCCGATTTCTGTATCTACTCTGTGTTGATGCGCAGGTCTCCCTATATCCGAGTTTGATCACTGGATTTTTTTCAAAGAAGTGTGCGATCCACCAAATTTAGAAAAAGTTGAGTTTCTCCAAAACTTTCGCAAAAAGCCATGCGATCGTAGTGTGCTTTCTTTTTGTAGCCTACCTGTCAAAAATAGCAGAAAAGCACCAAGAAGACATATCCGAAAACATCCATAATTAGACATGGTGACACGTGAGCATCAGAATCATAGATTCGAATAGAATTAGATAAGCCCTTGTTTTTTTTTTCAAGTGTTGGAAAAAATAGCACTTTTGAAAGCCCCGTAACTCAAAAACGGTGAGGAATTAGCTTAAGCTTGAGAGAGACACTTTTATTCAATTTTTTGATCTGCATGATAGTGTTAGAGATGTCCGAGGTCCAAATCCACGTCCAAATGCCACTTTTGAGCCCTGCAAGTTTTAAAACTCTAGAGAGAGAGTAAAATCAAGGAATCTTCTTACAATGAACTAAATGAAGGACCCTGCACGACGTACTTAAAACATGATTCAGAAAAATTTCACACAGGCACTTTTATTCTCTTATACTTTCTCTATTGTTCCCTCAAATAGAGTTTCCCTTAATTCTTTCATCTTCACCTTCAAAATTCCACTAGAAAACATGATGTGAATAAGGTCTAGAGAGAGAATAACTTGTCAACCCAAAATTTTTCCTACATGCATAAAATGAACTAATTATTCATTCTAAGCATTATCCCCACAATCAAAATCAAAAGCTCAAAATGCAATTATTTCACTAGAAAAGAGGCCTATTACATATCAAGATACCTACCAAGCTTCGATATTCTTTGATGTCTTCAATTTTCTCACCTTCATAACCACTAAGTTTATGATTCATCTCCATAACTGTACCTGCAGGTTTAATGTTCTCCATTTTGAACTTGAGAAGTAGATCCTGAATGTATCTTCTTTGAGTCAAATACGTTCCTTCATCTATGTATATCACCTCATCTATGTATATCACCTGCATACCGATGAAATATTTGAGCTCACCTAAGTCATTGATTTTGAGCTCCTCTTGCATGTGTGTCTTGATCGTTTGAATGCCATTCAAATCATCATCTATCACAATAATATCATCTACATATACACCTAGATAGATAACCTCATTGTGATCCCAATTGATGAATAGAGAAGCATCTGAGTTGCTATGTTTGAACCGTTGATCTTGAAGGTATGTAACCAACCTGTAATTCCAAGCTGTAGGAGCTTGTTTCAATCCATATAATGCTTTCTTATGTCTACAAAGATAAGATATATGATTAGGGTTTTCAAAACCTAGTGGTTGTGACATGTATAACTCTTCGTTTATCCAACCATTTAAGAATGCATTTTTCACATCAAGTTGGAGGAATCTCCAATTCCTTGCAACAATTACACTTAGCAACGTTCTCATTGTAGTCATCTTTGCAACTAGTGAGAATGTTTCCTCATAGTATATACCATGAGTTTGTGAGCGTAATTTGGCAACTAATCTTGCCTTGTACCTTCAAAATGACTCATCTAAATTTCTTTTAACTTTATATACCCATTTGCAAGCAATAACCTTTTGATTCGATGAAATTGGAACCAAATCCCAAGTATTCATCTCCTTCAATGCATCAATTTATTCTTTCATGGCCTTTTCCCAATTAGGGTTTCCCTTTGCCTCTTCATAGATTGATGGTTCTTTTGAAATTGAATCTTTTGCCAAGTAGGTTCAATGCTTTGTAAAAAATATGGGATAATATCCATACCCTTCTAGTTGTTTCTTCTATCTTGCTGATCTTCTAGGTTCTTGTTTGGAGCATTCTCCAACCACTTGCATCTTTGCTTTGCCTCTTGACTTCCATAGCTTGTAGTCCTTTTCTCTTTTATCTTGGTCATTGTTAGTATCACTTCTTAAATCCTAGACCTTTGTATCATGCTTGCTTCCTAATTGATGAGAATCAGAATCAAGACCATATGGTAGAGTTACCTTTTGTTTGTCTTCATCATATCAAGACCTATGTTCTTTAAACACAACATCTCTACTTGTAGTGAATTGCTTGGTTGAAGGATTATAGAACTTGTAACCCATTTGAGTTGAGTCATATCCAATAAACACTACCTTTTTTGCCCTTTCATCTAGCTTACCTCTTATTTGTGATGGTATGTGAACATAAGCTAAACATCCAAACACCTTGTAATGTTCAAGACTATGTTTTCTTCCATACCATGCTTGATAAGGAGTCATACCTTGAAGTTATTTGGATGGTAATCTATTGAAAAGGTACATCGTAGTTGAAATAGCATCTACCCATAGATAATGTGGCAACTTCTTCTCTTCAAGCATTGTTCTAGCTGATCCAACTAATGTCTTGTTTTTCCTTTCGGCGATTCCATTCAGTTGAGGAGAGTACCTAGTAGTAACTTCTCTTTTGATACCTTTTTCCTGCAAGAACTCATCAAACTCTTGGGAGAAGTATTCTCCCCCTTCATCAAGTCTGAGCTTCTTTAGTGATCTACCTGTATGATTCTCCACATATGCTAGAAACTTTTTGAAGCAATCAAACACTTCATTCTTACTTTTGATAAAGTATAGAATATTACATCTATTATGGTCATCAATAAATGAGACATAATACCTTGATCCTACCAATGAAGGTTCTGGACTTGGTCCCCATACATCTGTATGTACTAAGTCCAATAAGTTGTTGTGGATGTAGACTTTGTGGTTGAATGGTTGTCTTTGTGCCTTCCCAATCTAACATGCATCACACCTATTCTTCATGCGTGACAGTCCTAGAACACTTTGATCCCTGCATATATCCTTCAAGGTTATTTCATGCACATGAGCAAGTCTCTTATGCCACACTTCAAGATCACGTAGGGTTTGAGACCCAAAGTTGAATAGAGCTATGTTCCTAGTTTCTCCTACTTCAAAAGTAAAGAGCCTGCCATGCTTCTCACCTCTCGCTATATCCTTAAAGCCTGGATGGATCTTCCACAAAAGCTCCACCTTGTGTGAACCTACCTTGGAAGACTTTTTCAACTATTTGGCCTACACTTATTAGGTTTATAGTGATAGTGGGTACATAGAGAACCTTACTTCGAATTTTTATTGTATGATTAAAAAGTTTTGACATTACCAATCTTCTCCACATTGTGCTTTGTGTCATCCCCTATTTGCACTTCATGTCTATGCTTTCGACTTTCCAGATGAGATGGAAAAGCAATGTTGGCTACAACATGATTTGAACATACCAAATTTATGTACAAAAACTGATCATCATCTTTACCTTCTTTGTGGCTTAGATTGATAAGAAGCAATGATTCTTCATGTGGTTGATCTTCTAAATAATTGTTGTAGTCCCTTCTATTGTAGCCTCTATTTTTATTGTTGATTTTGTGTCCACCTCTGCCTCTATTGCTTCCATATCTAGCTCTTCCACTTCCTTTCTGGGTGTTCCCATTGAACCAAAAATTCTGAGTGGTATGGTTGGTCTTATCGTAGATGGCACAAGGTTGAACATTCCCACCTTTGGATTTTCATCCTTTGGTTCTTTCTTCTTCACTTTCCACTTTCTCTTGCTTGCGAAGTTGGCTTGAGAAGTCTCCTCTTCATCTTGTTCCTTGTTCTTGCCTTTCTGTGTCTTATCCTTCTTATCTGGATATAGAGCACTAGTTGAACTACCATGATAGGAGTTACCTTCCTTTATGCTATTGTTGGCCTCTTGATTGAAGAGTTTTCTAAGAAAGATGTTGATTTCTACAGTTTGCACATCCATGATGAGATCAAAAGCCATCGTGAAAGATTGACATTGCTTATAACTTCGAATCCCATTGAGAATTTGTCTCATGATAGCCTCTTCTTCAATCAACTCTCCAATGGATGCTAGTTGATCCGCAACCTCCTTGACCTTGGTAACAAACTCTGTGATTGTTTGTTTAGGTGTCTTCTTCATTCGGTTGAACTCGTTCCAAAGATTATTCTTTCTTGCTTTGGTGCTGGTAGAAAAGAAAGTCTTGAGGGCATCCCAAGTCTCTTCAGATGTCTTCGATCATCTAATATGTGGTAATAGAAAGTCAGATATAGATTTTAGTATGTAGGACCTTGCTTGACTTGCATCCCTTGTGCACCAAAGTGTGAGCTTATCTATCTCCTCTTGTGTAGGTCCTCCTTTGGATCTTGGAATAGGCATATCTTCATCACTTGCTACAATTCCATAAAGATTTTTGCCTTCCAAATAGGCCTCCATTCTAATTGTGTCGATCAAGCTTCTCGATCATTGAGGGAAAGCCATCACCCATCTAGATCTAGCTCTAATACCACTGAAAGAACTTGGAGAAGCTTGTAGGAGGTAGAAAAGTGAGTTGTGAAGCGACGGATTTTGGTCTAGACAACTGACACAAGACCTCCCCTTGAGCTTATGGAGACTATAATAAACCTTATAGGCATATCATACGTTCAATAAAATGCACTATGTACTTTGGAGCATGAAGAAGAAAGATGTTGGAGTTAGACGTCTACGGAAGCATGCAAATAACACAAGGAAGAAGAAGAAGCTTCGAGCACAACACACAATACTGAATGTATTATTAGAGAATGTACAAAGATAAGTAGCTCTTTAGGGCAATAGGCATATATACAAGCCGGGGGAAGAAAACCTCCTAAAGAGGGAAAAAAGTGCCCCAACAGTCCTAGAGTCTTCACACACATCACTGCCTAAATATATCAACATTCCCAAAGTAGCTCGCACTCATGTATAAGGAAGTGCCAGGCTATGTGGAGATCACTTCACAAAAGGAAGTAAGCCCAAAGCTTTGTGAAAAGCTTCAAACTCCTCCCTAGGTAGAGCCTTCGTGAGAAAGGTCTACAATGTTCTCATGCATGGGCACATATGCCAAGTTGATCTCCCTAGCAGAGAACCTCTCCCTGACATAGTCATAATGCACCTCAATATGCTTAGTGCGAGCATGGAACATGGGGTTCCTCGCAACTGCCAGTGTGCTCTGACTCTCAGTGAAGATGGGGTGGCACAAGAGTGACCAACACCCAAATCAGCCATAAGGCGTCTGAGCCACACACACTCAATAGTCACTGTGAAAGCTACCCTATAATCATCCTCACAACTGGAAGTGTCCACAATAGGTTGCTTCTTGCTCAACCAAGATATACATGAGCTACGAAGCATGAAGGAAAACCCACTAGTGGACACACGAGTCTCATAGCAACCAGCCCAATCAAACTCAAAAAAATCATGAAAATCTGGCGGTAGTGATCCTCCCTTGGGATAAAGCAGACCAAGTGGCTGGGTACCACTCAAGTAGTGAAAGATGCACTTAACCACCTACCAATGCTTGACTCCTAGGCAATGCATAGACCTGCTCATCTATGAGACAGAAAACTGAATATCTGGCCGAGTAATGCATAAGTAAATCAAGCATCTAACACCCTGGTGATAGAGAACATCATCAAATGCATCTCGAGCGTCATGAAGACTCAATTGTTAACTTGTTTCCATAGAAGTGGCAATAGGTTTATAGTCTTCAAGGCCAAAATGCTACAATAATGTTTCAATATATTTTGTTTGACACAAAGCCATTCCACCATCAACGTGCATAAACTGAATGCCCAAATAGTGATGCAAATGCCCAAATAGTGATGCAAATGCCCAAATCTGACATCTCAAATGAGGCATGCAAATCAGCCTTAAAATCAGCAATATGGTTCTTAATAGGACCAGTGAGCAGCATGTCATCAACATAGACAACAATGATGAGAAGCACATCATTAGCATGCTTAACATATAAGGTGCTTTCAATTGGACTATTCTCAAAACCATGTGCAATCAGATAGGCATGTATCTTCTCATACCAAGCACGTGGTGCTTGCTTTAAACCATATAATGCATTCTTTAACCTGCGCACCTGGTTTTCATGCCCTTTCTGCACAAAGCCACGGGGATGAAAAACATACACTTCTTCATGCAAGTCACCATTCAAAAACGCAGTTTTAATGTCCAACTAATGTACATTCCAACCATGATGGGCTACAAGTGCACAGATGCTCCGAGCAGTAGTCATACGACATGTAGGTGCAAAGGTCTCATCAAAATCAATGCCTCTTTCCTTTGCATAACCCTTTGCAACAAGCCTAGCCTTATACCTGTCAACCATTCTATTAGGCTTATGCTTCAACTTGTAACCCCACTTAGTTCCAATGGCCTTCTTGCCAGGAGGTAAGTCAGATCAAGACCAAGTACCATTCTTCATTATAGAATCATATTTAGATTGCATAGCAGCCATCCAATTTTCTTAATTTTGTGCTTCATTAAATGAAAAAGGATTATTCTCATCACAGAGACAAGATGCACCATAGGATAGCAATCTGATGCAAAAGAGGCACTATGAGAGCCTAATCGAGTACGATATGATAGAGGTGCATCTAATTTGCTATCACACAAGGTCTACACCAGTGATTTTGGCATAAATTTTGCCTCCTCAATGTCGGCTCTTTCATCAACAAGTGCATCATGTAAATCTGCATCAGAAATGGGATGATCTGCATCATCACATGAAACCTGAAAAGGCTGAGAAGTTGCCTCATTAGGACTAGCACTAGACTGTCAACCTATAAAAAAGGGAGCAAAGTATCATACATGTCTTTGGAGCTAACAGATGTCTCGTTAGTACATGAAAACAATGGTTGAATAGCATCTTCCACAAAAACAACATCACGTCTAACCAGAATGTGTTTTGTTTGTGGATGATACAAACGATAGCCTTTACTTTCAGAACTGTACCCAACAAAAATACATTTTACTGCTTTATCATTCAATTTTCTGTGATGTTGTTCAAGCACTAATGCATATTCCAAACAACTAAAAACATGTGGATGAGCAATAGATGGCTTGCGATCATGCCAAGCCTCATATGGAGTGATAGACTGTAGCGCTTTAGTGAGACACATGTTAAGTACATATGTTGCACACATGACAACCTCAAGCCCGAAACTATGTGGTAAAGTGTGACTCTTTACCAAACACCTCACCATCTCCATGAGTGACGTTCTTTCGTTTGGCAAATCCATTTTGTTGAGGTGCATATGGCACTCTACATTGGTGTTTTGTCCCACGTTTGTCCAAAAGATTTTCAGCCAAAACCAAAAACTGTTTGAAGCACATGAACACTTCAAACTTTTCCTTCAATGGATATATCCACGCATGCTTGGAAAAATCATCGATGAAAGTCACAAAGTAAAGATAATGTCCAAAAGAAGGTGTCTACATAGGACTAGAGGCATCACTATGTGCAAGCTGTAGTTTTTGAGTAGCCCGAACTGAACCATCTTTTGGAAAGCACGAACGCTGCATTTTTGGCCAAAACATAACCTTCACAAACATGTTTTGGAGGTGCCTCAAGTTTGGGCAAAGAGGACACCATTTTAGATGTCTGCAAGCATAGCAAACTAGCAAAATTTAGATGACTAAAGCATGAATGCCAAAGCTTTGCATCTGACATAGTCTGAGAATCATGTAGTGCACATGTCGAATCATTTATAGATCTTTCATAGTCTATGAGCTTATACAACCCATGACATAAAATGCTAGAAGCAATAATCATGTTGCCATTTGATAGATCATGAATTGTACACCTGTCATCAAAAAATTTCAGAACCAAGCCAATCTTGGCTAATGCAAAAACTAATAAGAGATTTTTCTTGATCCTTGGCACAAACAAAGCATCTAACAAAGTGAAAGAACTACCATCAGACGTAGTCAAAATGATCTTACCAACTCCCATAACGGGATAAGAGGAATTGTTGGTGCATGTAACAGTATTCCCTATAGGGGCACGCTTGAGTGAAGAGAAAAAAACTACGCTACCAGGTAGTATGTTCGGTTGCCCCACTATCAAAGTACTAAAGATCTGAGTATACTGCACACATGCACTACTCATGAGAAGATGCCCCACTATATAGGTCTGTAGTTGGATCATTGATCTATGCCTCTATTACTAGGGAAAACCTAGCATATATATTTGGTGTGTTATCTCAATTCATACACACAGGAAGAGTTCTACATTTACTTGAAGTAGAGAGAGTCCTCAGATATATAAAGGGCACACTCAATGGAGGTCTATTTTATCCTTTTGACGATGAATTATAGGTGAAAGAATATACAGATCATGATTGGGCTATATCCAAAGAAGATAGAGAAACCACAAGTGGATATGGAGTGATGCTTGACAAGAAATTCATCTCTTGGATGCCAAAGAAGCAACCCATAGTTTCTCCATCATCCACTAAAGTTGAATATAGAGCATTAGCTCAAGTGACTTGTGAGCATATGTGGTTCCAAAATCTAATGATTAAGATAAACATACAAGTTAATCAATTTCCCATCATGTGTGACAATATCAGTAGTGTGTACCTATTTGCCAATCCCATGTTCCATGGTAGAAGAAAATACTATTAGGTACACTATCATTACATAAGAGAGAAGGTGTTGGCTAAAGAAGTTCAAGTGCAACATATAAGTGCCACGGACCAATGTGTTTCTAGGTAGACAAAAGCTTTGGAGTCAATGAAGCTAGCAGAGTTTAAGAAAGGCATTGGATTGTTGAACCTAGGATGAAGAGTTCAATCTGGAAGCTTGAGGGGGAGTGTTGAAATACAAGCTTTAACCTTAGTCTAAATATGACCATCAGATGGATGCCACTTGCAGGCTCATGGAGAAAGCTTTCAAGAAGTAATGAATAATATCATGTTGGAAATGGTCTTCATATAAAGAATATAAGGAGTAATATTTTGGCTAAATATGAAGTAGAATAAATGAAGGAATGCATAGAGAAGTTATGGGATCCTTATTGAAACTCTTAAAAGTGGTAAGATAAAACATCCAATTTAAAGAAATATTCGAACAATATGAATCGGGAATCCCTTGAAAAGAAAAATAAACGTGATACTTACAACTCCTCCTTAATAAGAGAACTAATAGCAACTAAAATCGGTTAGTTTTCGTTTTAAACGAAAATAGAGAGATTAACCTCCCCCTGTTAAAGAATCAATGCTCAAAAAATCGATCGTTACTTTATGCTATTGAACATCTGACTTAGTTAACAATATTCTTTATTCGAAACTTTTTATGTGATGGATAAGACCCATAATTTAGACAAAGGAACATTTTGTGCAGTCCCCGAGAAGAACAGAGAGAGGGAGAGAGAGCCCATTTTTTTCACATAAACAATCGTACATGAATGAAACATCCTCACTACCTTCTGAGCGATGGTCTTCATAAACATCGAAACAACTACCTAGAAAATGGTAAAAGTAAGTTGGATTACAAACAAGTAAATCTGCTCGATACAATTTATTCAAATACAAAAAATGCTCATATGAACCGTGCAGAAGTGTTTGATTGGATGGATTGCACAAAGAAAGTGACATATGGATGTAGTTCTTTAACGAGGAAGATAGGCCGTAGCCTAATCTCTCTTAAAACTTGAATTGATTGAAAGAACAACTCTTTTACAGCTTGAATTGTTGAAAAAAATAACAGTACATCGAGTCGATTCCATTCTGAGATGCCTAGAAAACGAGTAAACCTGTTCGATACAATTTATTCAAATACAGAGTCTGCTCAAATGAACCGTGCAGATGTCTTTGATTGGATAGATTGCACAAAGAAGATCGGCCGAAGCCTTATCCCTCTTATAACTTGAATTCACTGAAAGAACAACTGTTCTATAGCTTGAGAGAGAGAGAGAGCCTTTTTTTCCCATAAGCCATCATACATGAATTAATCCTTATGAACCAACTTCTGAGCGGTACATATATTTCTGGTAAGTTCGATTACAAACGAGTCAAGCTGTTCGATACAATTTATTCAAATACAGAGCAGATGTCTTTATTGGATGGATTGCACAAAGAAACTGACATATGGTTACTTTTAACGAGGAAGATTGGCCGAAGCTTTATCTCTCTTACAACTTGAATTGACTGAAAGAACAACTGTTCTTCTATAGCTTGAATTATTTCAAGAAACAACTGTAACATATAGTCGATTGCATTCTAAGATGCGATCATTTATTGGACATATAACGATATATGAGCTGCAGATCAGTTCGTTTAGGCTAATGGTACGTCTCGCCTTCGCCGTCGATGGTGTCCAGGCTCCAATGATCAAATGAGCACTTACGCATGTCATAGTAGCCAGCATGGACGGCTATCTTCTTCGCAGCAACTGCCTCTTTCACAAATGGATAGGTCAGCACATTGTGCATAGAGAGGTTGACGCATTCCTGGAAGGAATAAATGTAGATAAGTACATCAGCTTATTGCGCTTATTGTATCTCTACGGAGTCAAATACTCAACATTATTGAGAAGACCAGTAGGTCCGATTTCGATTAATCGCGGGCGAAAGCCAAAATTTTCTAATACGTTTTGACTCCGATAATATTTACATCACTAAATTCGCAAAACGAAAAGTCACCTCACATGGAAGCATGCTGCAGGTTATCGTAGATCATAGATACTACATTTAAAACAAAAAAAAAAGTCTCACTTATTTTTGGCTTTTCTTACCTTTTCACAAAGAGTACATTGCTCATCCAAGTTCTTGGACGAGTGAACCTCCTTCACTTGCTCGCATGTATGGTCGGCAGTTTTCACCCAGTTCTTGAAGTGTTCACTGATACACAAATGATCACGAAGCCAGAAACCATAATTAGTAGTAATAGGAGAAATGGCAAACCTCTTGAGTAGGTCTAGAATTTTGTTTCTCATCTATCAACACATATTCAAGTATAAAGACCTGAAGTAGGACTTCTCTTCATGCTGAACCTTGATGAGCGATTGGATTGCATCACAATTGCTATGTCCAATCACAAGTATATGTTCTACCTGCGATAACAACTCTCATGGTCGGTAAAAACATTTTACTTTTTTCCTTTTTGTTTTCCTAATCAAGACGCAAATTTTCGCTTGTCCTGTCCGAATCAGTAAAGATAATGCTACTGAGTCGAAAGATATGGTTTTACTACAATGTACCTGGAGCTCTTTGACAGCGTATTCAATGGCAGCGTGATTAGAAGGGCATCAACCCTGCCAGACCAAAGAAGACGGATATTACAGCATTTTCAAATACTTGAATGATAGATTGAAGATGATTCTCCTCAACAGCATTTATTGAATCATACATTTAACAGAAATAAGGTGCTCTCGAGAAGGAATGAATGCGGAGAGAAAGTGTTGAAATCTTTTCATTTACTATCTCTAGAGTGTTTACTTATTATGTGTGAGTGTTATCATTAAGTTCTTCTTCGGAAAAGATATCATACCTCTTCACCATACTCCGCTATAAGACTGCAAACATTTCTTACAACGATTGCCTCACCGAGATCCAAGTTCAGAATCTTGAAAGGATCAACTCTTGAGTCGCAGGAGCTGAATATTAAAACTGCCCAGATCATGAACAGAGATTAGCTTCATTAGTAGAATCGATTACGTCTAGGATTAGCTTATTTTATGTTATGGTGGTGTGCGCTAAGGTAGTTTATCATGTCATAAAAAATGTGGCAATCAGTTCAGCATGTTAACACGACTTCTCTATCCTGCAACTATCCAGCAAAAATCGTTTAGTTGAGAAACCATAGTCTATCTTCCCACGACATCTCCGGATCTTTGAAGTTAAAAAAGAAATACTATCTCTACATTAATTACACATCAAAAAAAGCATCGTTCCTTGGGCTTTTAGCATTCCATCCACTTCTCATAATATTCTCTCTTCCCTGACCAGAAGACATTTGGTTTTAACTACAGAAGTCTCAATTAGGCTCCCTATACGTAATCTACATTAATAGTGAGTTACTCGAACTGCATTTTGAATTTTAGGAAACCAGATTTGATCTTTACGATCGGGTTAATGGCGTCCTCAAATTTCGCATTTAGGCGCATCTCGCATGGCTCTCTCTTGCACTTAATCTCCTCCCACTCTTTGTGCAGCTTGAGGTCCACCAGCTCCACTTTCAGCTCAAGCTTCATCTTCAATTCATGCTCTTTGATCTTCAGTTCCTCCCATTCTTTACTAATCTTCACCTTGAATTCGAGTTCCTTTACAAGCTTTTACATATCTTCACCTTGAATTCGAGTTCCTTTACAAGCTTTTCAAGCCTTTTAAAGGCGAAATGCTATAGTTTGGGGCAATGTCTGCAGATCATAGGACCATAGTGGTAGTTTTCCGTAAAAAAAAAAAGCGAAACAAAGCAACCTGATAAGTCTTTATGGTAATGTCTGTCTTTTTGGCGTGTGCGTGTGTGCGTGCGTGTGTGTGTGTGAGAGAGAGAGAGAAAGAGAGAGAGAGACTACAGGTGCACAACAATAGTACTAAAAATCTTACGCGACAAGGCTTTTAACTTCCACAAAGCTCTCCTCCATGCATGTGACCTTCTCCATATCTCTGTGTTATTCACATCATCCAGATAGAAGTAAGCAAAGCGGTAGAGTCCTAAGTTAGTATTGCTTTGGGCTGTGCATCATGTATACTTCTTCTTACCTTGATCATGCAAATGCAAAGGTGTGAAATTCGTGCTTTCGCAACGAACTGCGAGCTTCAACGTCAACTGAGGAAGATCTGCTATCTGACAGTGGTTTAAACTTCGATGTGAATCAAATAATGGTAACTGACAATGGTGTCTATGAGTAGAGCTTATGAGACGGGGGTGACTTATGTAGATCAAGGAGGTGGTTTATTGGAGATCTACAGGAGCGTGTTTATATTATTTGAAGAGTATCCCCTTCTTGCACACCATCTCTCTCTCTCTCTCTATCTCTCTCTCTCTCTCATATTCTCATTTCTTCTATCGAAGGCGATTATCCTTGTCAGAATGTTAATTGAAAAAATTTCCTACTTGCTTTTGTCCACTTTGAGTAGTTCAAAGTAGTCGAGCTTTTCGAGCCTCGACAGCTTAAGCATGAAAATGATGTGCTTCTGATCATTGTGGTCTATATTGATCACATGCTGCTCATTAGTGCTCATGAGAAGCACATTGCTGATTTTAAGGTTGATCTGCATGCCTCATTTGAGATGTCTGATTTGGGGCATTTGCATCATTATTTGGGCATTCAGCTTATGCAAGTTGAAGGTGGAATAGCTTTGTGTCAGAAAATATATATTGACACATTATTGCACCATTTTGGCCTTGAAGACTACAAACCTATTGCCACTCCTATGGAGACAAGTTTATGGTTGAGTCCTCATGATGTTGGATATGCATTTGATGCTATTCTTTATCACCAGGTTGTTGCATGCTTGATATATTTATGCATTACTCAACCAAATATTCAGTTTGTTGTCTCATAGATGAGTAGGTTTATGCATTGCCCATGTCATGCATTGGTGGGTGGTTAAGCACATCTTTGGATACTTGAGTGGTACCCGACTACTTTGATTGTTTTATCCCAAAGGGGATAACTATTTCCATATTTGTGTCGACTAGTGATTTTATTTCTTCATGCTTGGTAGCTCATGTACATCTTGGTTGAGAAAGAATTAGCCTATTCTGGAAAATTCAAGTTGTGAGGCTGAGTATAGGGAAGCTTCCAAAGTGATTGCGCGTCAAAGCCACACACACTCAAAAGTCACTATGAAAGCTAACCAATAATCATCCTCACAACTGGAGGTGTCCACAATAGGCTGCTTCTTGCTCAACCAAGATATACATGAGCTACCAAAAATGAAGGAAAAACCACTAGTGGACACACGAGTCTCATAGCAACCAGCCCAATAAGACTCAGAAAAATCATGCAAATCGGACGGTAGTGATCCTCCCTTGGGATAAAACAAACCAAGTAGCTGGGTACCACTCAAGTAGTGAAAGATGCACTTAACCGCGTGCCAATGCTTGACTCCTAGGCAATGCATAGACCTGCTCATCTGTGAGACAGAAAACGGAATATGTGGCCGAGTAATGCATATGTTAATCAAGCATCTAATAGCCTGCTAATAGAGAACAGCATCACATGCATCTCCAGCATCATGAAGACTCAATTGTTAACTTGTTTCCATACGAGTGGCAATAGGTTTATAGTCTTCAAGGCCAAAATGCTACAATAATGTTTCAATATATCTCGTGTGACACAAAACCATTCCACCATCAACGTGCATAAACTGAATGCCTAAATAGTGATGCAAAATCAAACATCTCAAATGAGGCATGCAAATCAGCCTTAAAATCAGCACTATGGTTCTCAATAGGACCAATGAGCAGCATGTCATCAACATAGACAACAATGATCAAAAGCACATCGTTAGCATGCTTAACATATAAGGTGCTTTCAATTGGATTGTTCTCAAAACCATGTGCAATCAAATAGGCAATCAAATGCATTCTTTAACTTGCACACTTGGTTTTCATGCCCTTTTTGCACAAAGCCACGCGGATGAAAAACATACACTTCTTCATGCAAGTCACCATTCAGAAATGCAGTTTTAATGTCCAACTAATGTACATTCCAACCATGATGGGCTAAAAGTGCACAGATGCTCCGAGCAGTAGTCATACGGCATGTAGGTGCAAATGTCTCATCAAAATCAATGCCTCTTTCCTATGCATAACCCTTTGCAACAAGCCTAGCATTATACCTGTCAACTGTTCTATCAGGCTTATGCTTCAACTTGTAACCCCACTTAGTTCCAATGGCCTTCTTGCCAGGAGGCAAGTCAGATGAAGACCAAGTACCATTCTTCATTATAGCATCATATTTAGATTGCATAGCAGCCGTCCAATTTTCTTAATTTTGTGCTTCATTAAATGAAACAGGATCATTCTCATCACAGAGACTAGATGCAGCATAGCATAGCAATCTGATGCAAAAGAGGCACTATGAGAGCCTAATCAAGTACGATATGATAGAGGTGCATCTAATTTGCTATCACACAAGGTCTACACCAGCCATTTGGGCATAATTTTTGCCTCCTCAATGTCGGCTCTCTCATCAACAAGTGCGTCATGTAAATCTGCATCAGAAATGGGATGATAAGGATCATCACATGAAACCTCAAAAGGCTGAGAAGTTGCCTCATTAGGACTAGCACTAGACTGTCCACCTGTAAAAAGAGGGAGCAAAATATCATACATGTCTTTGGAGCTAACAAATGTCTCCTTAGTACATGAAAGCAATGGCTGAATAGCATCTTCAACCAAAACAACATCACGGCTAACCAGAATGTGTTTTGTTTGTGGATGATACAGACGATAGCCTTTACTTTCAAAATTCTACCCAACAAAAATACATTTTACTGCTTTATCATTCAATTTTCTATGATGTTGTTCAAGCACTAATGCATATTCCAAACAACCAAAAACATGTGGATGAGCAATAGATGGCTTGCGATCATGCCAAGCCTCATATGGAGTGATAGACTGCAGTGCTTTAGTGAGACACCTGTTAAGTACATATGTTGCACACATGATAGCCTCAAGCCAAAAACTATGTGGTAAAGTGTGACTCTTTACCAAACACCTTGCCATCTCCATGAGTGACATGTTCTTTCATTCAGCAATTCCATTCTGTTGAGGTGTATATGGCACTCTTTATTGGTGTTTTGTCCCACGTTTGTCCAAAAATGCATTAAAATCAGAAGACATATATCCCCCCCCCCCCCGATCAAAATGGAGGGTGTCCATTTTACATGCTGAGAGATTTTTAGCCAAAACCAAAAACTTTTTGAAGCACATGAACACTTCAGATTTTGCCTTCAATGGATATATCCATGCATGCTTGGAAAAATCATCGATGAAAGTCAGGAAGTAAAGATAATTTCCAAAAGAAGGTGTCTACATAGGACTAGAGGCATCACTATGTACAAGCTGGAGTTTCTGAGTAGCCCGAACTGAACCATCTTTTGGAAACCACAAACGCTACGTTTTTGCCCAAAATATAGCCTTCACAAACATGTTTTCAAGGTGCCTCAAGTTTGGGCAAAGAGGACCCCATTTTAGATTTCTGCACGCATAGAAATCTAGAAAAATTTAGATGACTAAAGCATGAATGCCAAAGCTTTGCATCTGACATAGCCTGAGAATCATGTAGTGCACATGCCGAATCATTTATAGATCTTTCATAGTCTATGAGTTCATACAGCCCATGACATAAAATGCCTGAAGCAATAATCATGTCGCCATTCGATACATCATGAACTCTACACCTGTCATCAAAAAAATTCACAACCAAGCCAATCTTGGCTAATGCAGAAACTAATAAAAGATTTTTCTTGATCCATGGCACAAAGAAAGCATCTAACAAAGTGAAAGAACTCCCATCAGCAGTAGTCAAAATAATTTTACCGACTCCCATAATGGGATAAGAGGAATTGTTGGTGCATGTAATAGTATTCCCTATAGGGGCACGCTCCAATGAAGAGAAAAAACTACGCTACGAGGTAGTATATTCGGTTGCCCTAGTATCAAAGTACTAAACATCTGAGTATACTGCACACATGCACTGCTCATGAGAAGATGGGACAAAACTGCAAATAGTAGTAAACGAAAATAGCATATGTGGCTCCAAAATCTAATGATTAGGATAAACATACAAGTTAATCAATTTCCCATCATGTGTGACAATATCATTAGTGTGTAGCTATTTGCCAATCCCATGTTCCATGGTAGAAGAAAATACTATTAGGTACACTATCATTACATAAGAGAGAAGGTGTTGGCTAAAGAAGTTCAAGTGCAACATATAAGTGCCACGGACCAATGTCTAGGTACACGAAAGCTTTGGAGTCAATGAAGCTAGCAAAGTTTAAGAAAGGCATTGGATTGTTGAATCTAGGATGAAGAGTTCAAGTTGGAAGCTTGAGGGGGAGTGTTGAAATACAAGCTTTAACCTTAGTCTAAATATGACCATCAAATGGATGCCACTTGGAGCCTCATGGATAAAGCTTTCAAGAAGTAATGAATAATATCATGTTTGAAATGGTCTTCATATAAAGAATACAAGGAGTAATATTTTGGCTAAATATGAAGTAGAATAAATGAAGGAATGCATAGAGAAGTTACGGGAGCCTTATTGAAACTCTTAAAGGTGGTAAGATAAAACATCCAATTTAAAGAAATATTCGAACAATATGAATCGGGAATCCCTTGAAAAGAAAAATAAACGTGATATTTACAACTCCTCCTTAATAAGAGAACTAATAGCAACAAAAATCGGTTAGTTTTCGTTTTAAACGGATATAGAGAGATGAATCTACCCCTGTTAAAGAATTAATTCTCAAAAAATCGATCGTTACTTTATGCTATTGAACATCTGACTTAGTTAACAACATTCTTTATTCGAAACTTTTTATGTGATGGGTAAGACCCATAATTTAGACAAAGGAACATTTTGTGCAGTCCCCGAGAAGAACAGAGAGAGGGAGAGAGAGAGTCCATTTTTTTCACATAAACAATCGTACATGAATGAAACATCCTCACTACCTTCTGAGCGATGGTCTTCATAAACATCGAAACAACTACCTAGAAAATGGTAAAAGTAAGGTGGATTACAAAGAAGTAAATTTGTTCGATACAATTTATTCAAATACAGAGAATGCTCATATGAACCGTGCAGATGGGTTTGATTGGATGGATTGCACAAAGAAATTGACATATGGATGTAGTTCTTTAACGAGGAAGATCGGCCGTAGCCTAATCTCTCTTAAAACTTGAATTGATTGAAAGAACAACTCTTTTACAGTTCTACAGCTTGAATTGTCGAAAAAAACAACAATTCAAGTAAATCTGCTCGATACAATTTATTCAAATTCAGAGAATGCTCAAATGAACCGTGCAGATGTCTTTGACTGGATAGATTGCACAAAGAAGATCGACCGAAGCCTAATCCCTCTTATAACTTGAATTGACTGAAAGAACAACTGAAAGCCAAAATTTTCAATTAATCGGGGGACATAGAACGTGATGAATTTTGTTATGAACTGTTGTTGCATGTTATATTATGATCGTAAGCAGGATTACATATATAGACAATGGAGGCAGTTACAAGTGACACGTGGTAATCATGTAGGAGTGTGTGCATGGATCAATGACGTGTAGCTGATGTGGCTTATTCCGCCAACATTTTCTACTAAGTTTTGACTCCGAGAATATTTATAAAATGTATATCATGAAAGCATATCACTGAATTCGCAACACAAAAGCTCTCCTCACATGGAAGCATGCTGCAGGTTATCTTAGATCATAGATACTACATTTACAAAAAAAAAATGTCTCATTTATGTTTAGCTTTTTTGACCTTTTCACAGCGAGTACATTGCTCATCGAAGTTCCTGGACGAGTGAAGCTCCTTCACTTGCTCCCATGGGTGCTCGGCAATTTTCAGCCAGTTCTTGAAGTGTTCACTGATACACAAATGATGACGAAGCCAGAAACCGTAATTAGTACAAATAGGAGAAATGGCAAACCTCTTGAGTAGGTATAGAATTTTGTTTCTCATCTTTGAACATGTATGCAAATATAAAGACCTGAAGTGGGACTTCTGTTCAGGCTGAACCTTGATGAGCGATTGGATTGCATCACAATTGCTCTGTCCAATCACAAGTATATGTTCTACCTGCGATAACAACTCACGCTCGGTAAAAACATTCTTACCTTTATTTTTTTCTTTTTCTAATCAAGACACAAATTTTCGCTTGTGCTATCCAAATCGGTAAAGATAATGCTACTAAGTCGAAAGATATGGTTTTATTACAATATAGCTGGAGCTCCTTGACAGCGTATTCAATGGCAGCGTTATTAGAAGGGCATGAACTAGTGCTCAAAATTGATGCCCAGACTTGGACATCCCTAAAATCTTGGTGATGGCCCAAAATCAAGGGTGGGCATCCTCTAACATCATGTCATAGGATCGAAGCAAGACTATAATTTTTGAATATAGAAATCTGCATCTAAATTGTCAATAAGTAATGATCATATTCAACACCATTTTCAATATCAATTTTAACATGTGACATAATTGTTTGACTCTAAACTGTGAACATATAACAACTATATTCTAGACTGAGCATTTGGTGTTTTAGCTCTGTACATTGTCCCAAAAAACAGTCTTTCAAGGGAATGGATTGCTCATACATACAATAGGGAGAAGGCTTATTTGTTATATAGCGAATACAAGAAAGTTAAAAAACTATAAAACCTATCAAAAAAAATTCCTATGACTTATCAAAAGATTTTAGAAATAGTTTTACATAAAGAAAAATCTAAGATAAAATAGAATGTTAAAAAGAATATTTCTTACTTGCTAAGATTAGGTGTGCGATGGTAAGAAACACAGTTTCATAATCAATATTTGTATCACATGAAGAATACCTTGATAGCTCCAAGTTATAACCATTCAGCTCTTGCTGACATTCATCAACTCCAAGTTACTAAGTTTTGACTCCGATAATATTTATAAAATGTAACACAAAAGCTCTCCTCACATGGAAGCATGCTACAGGTTATCTTAGATCATAGATACTACATTTAAAAAAAAAATGTCTCATTTATGTTTAGCTTTTCTGACCTTTTCACAGCGAGTACATTGCTCATCGAAGTTCTTGGACGCGTGAAGCTCTTTCACTTGGGGTGCTCGGCCATTTTCAGCCAGTTCTTGAAGTGTTCGCTGATACACAAATGATGATGAAGCCAGAAACCGTAATTAGTACTAATAGGAGAAATGGCAAACCTCTTGAGTAGGTCTAGAATTTTGTTTCTCATCTTTGAACACGTATGCAAATATAAAGACCTGAAGGGGGACTTCTGTTCAGGCTAAACCTTGATAAGCGATTGGATTGCATCACAATTGCTGTGTCCAATCACAAGTATATGTTCTACTTGCGATAACAACTCACGCTCGGTAAAAACATTTTTACCTTTATTTTTTTCTTTTTCTTGTGTTGTCCGAATCAGTAAAGATAATGCTACTGAGTCGAAAGATATGGTTTTACTACAATGTACCTGGAGCTCCTTGACAGTGTATTCAATGGCAACGTGATTAGAAGGGCATGAACTAGTGCTCAAAATTGATGCCCAGACTTGGACATCCCTTAAATCTTGGTAATGGCCCAAAATCATGGGTGGGCATCCTCTAGCATCATGTCATAGGATCGAGGCAAGACTATAATTTTTGAATATAGAAATCTGCATCTAAATTGTCAATAAATAATGATCATATTCAGCACCATTTTCAATATCAATTTTAACATGTGACATAATTGTTTGACTCTAAACTGTGAACATATAACAACTATATTCTAAACTAAGCATTTGGTGTTTTAGCTCTGTAAAAACAGTCTTTCAAGGGAATGGATTGCTCATACATACAATAGGGAGAAGGCTTATTTGTTATATAGCGAATACAAGAAGGTTAAAAAACTATAAAACCTATAAAAAATTCCTATGACTTATCAAAAGATTCTAGAAATAGTTTTACATAAGAAACAAAATCTTAGATAAAATAGAATGTTAAAAAGAATATTTCATACTTGCTAAGATCTCAAGTGTGCGATGGTAAGAAACACATTTTCATAATCAATATTTGTATCACATGAAGAATACCCTTGATAGCTCCAAGTTATAACCATTCAGCTCTCGCTGACATTCATCAATCATTACGTGGATTATCTTAATGATCCATAGATGATAGAGAGCAAGCATGTGTTCAAGAAATGACCTTTTTTTGTTTCACAAACACATTAAATGACTTCAATGCTCAAAGCTCAACATAATAGAATAATCTCTTGGAATTCTGATTCTGGGTGCTTGCTTCGAACTTGTAAAGTGCATAATGGAAATTTAAAGATCATAAAAGATCAAAATACAACAAAACCTCACATAGTAAAGAGATTCAAATCCTATTTATACGTCAAACCTTAAGGTTCTTCTTCTTTATGTACATCAAAAGAATCATTGTTTCAATGATACAGCATATCGAAAGAAGCCTATCACAACAAAGGTAACAGGAATAAACACTAAGCTATTACAAGTAGGTATAATACTATACTCAATTATGCTATTTTATTACCTACAGAAGTGGTATAATGCACAATACTTTGATTCGGTCACTTGAAACACCAAATTCATTGTTGAAGGCTAAAGCACTAAATTTGAAGATTGAGATGGTTGGGGCTCAACTTTCAACTTAGAAGCAGGTCAGCTTGTTCGTATATGAGATTGAACTAACGTGGGGGCTTGAAGTCTGAAGAGTCAAAAGTTGAAACCTGGAGGTCGAAATTTAAAAGAGCTTGGGCCTTGCAGAGTAGAGGCTTTATGCTCATAATGTGCAATGGACTATTGACTCCTGAAGGGGAATGTGGACTCGTCTAGGGAGGGTGGACTGTGGCGCTCAATGGTTAAGTTCACAACACTCTCACTGTTCGCAGCTACTTACCGTTTGAGTGCCATGAAATGAACTTCCTCCAAAGAGTGATGCCGTCACTTTTTTGACCACCATTAACTCTCATTGTTCACAATTGCTCAGTGCCATGATATGAAGTTCCTCCAGAGAGTGGCACCCTCGTTATTTTAATCACCGTTAAAAGTTTTGAGTTAGAGTCACGAGTGAGTTTCCCTGAGAGCATATATACAGAAAGCGTATATGCAGAGCATTTTAAAAATCATTTATACAAGGTTTTCCTGACTGATTATAGCTTACAGAACAAGCATTTCATTTTCCTATCAATGTTGCTCCATGTTTCGCACTTGACGACATTGAAATTGGTCGGGCTTCGGATCAAAACCCAAATCTCTCTACCTTCAAACGTTGCGACATACCTGCTGCATGCTTCACATTGGGTTGCACAATGGCTCGGCTGGTCTCTGGCAAGGTGATCGCTGGAGACTCCAGAGTGCATGGAAAAATTAGAATGGGCATTGATTATGCAGTCTTTCGGAAGCCTCCTCACTGTAGAAGAAACTCGCATGCATCCTTAAGCCTGATAATCTGTAAAGGACGCAGCAAATATAATTAAAACATGGCAGTAAGGTAAGTTCAAATTTAGATATTGGAACAGGCTCGTACATGTATGAGAAGCTCTTTCAAAATGCCACGTACATGTATGAGAAGCTCTTTCAACATGCCAGAGCTGAAAAAACATAATACCATCCCTCTTCTGCACTCATTTTACAACTTTGCTCCATGCTTTGACTTGCTCATTACACCAGTCTCCGAGAGAGAGAGAGAGAGAGAGAGAGAGAGAGAGAGAGAGAGAGAGAGAGAGAGAGAGAGAGAGAGAGTCTTTTTTTCCACATAAGCCATCATACATGAATTAATCCTTATGAACCAACTTCTGAGCGGTACGTATATTTCTGGTAAGGTCGATTACAAACGAGTCAAGCTGTTCGATACAATTTATTCAAATACAGAGCAGATGTCTTTATTGGATGGATTGTACAAAGAAACTGACATATAGTTTTTTTTAACGAGAAAGATTGGCCGAAGCCTAATCCCTCTTTCAACTTGAATTGACTGAAAGAACAACTGTTCTTCTATAGCCTGAATTATATCACGAAACAACTGTAACATATAGTTGATTGCAATCTGAGATGCGATCATTTATTGGACACATAACGATATATGAGCTGCAGATCAGTTCGTTTGGCCTAATGGTACGTCTCGCCTTCGCCGTCGATGGTGTCCAGGCTCCAACGATCAAATGAGCACTTGCGCATGTCATAGTAGCCAGCACGGACGGATATCTTCCTCGCAGCAACTGCCTCTTTCGCAAATGGATAGGTCAGGACATTGTGCATAGAGAGGTTGACGCATTCCTGGAAGGAATAAATGTAGATAAGTACATCAGCTTATTGCGCTTATTGTATCTCTCCGGAGTCAAATACTCAACATTATTGAGAAGACCACTACATAGGTACGATTTCGATTAATCGCGGGCCATAGCCAAAATTTTCTAATACCTTTTGACTCCGATAATATTTACATCACTAAATTCGCAACACGAAAAGTCACCTCACATGGAAGCATGCTGCAGGTTATCGTAGATCATAGATACTACATTTAAAACAAAAAAAAAAGTCTCACTTATTTTTAGCTTTTCTTACCTTTTCACAAAGAGTACATTGCTCATCCAAGTTCTTGGACGAGTGAAGCTCCTTCACTTGCTCGCATGTATGCTCGGCAATTTTCACCCAGTTCTTGAAGTGTTCACTGATACACAAATGATCACGAAGCCAGAAACCGTAATTAGTACTAATAGGAGAAATGGCAAACCTCTCAAGTAGGTCTAGAATTTTGTTTCTCATCTATGAACACGTATTCAAGTATAAAGACCTGAAGTGGGACTTCTGTTCATGCTGAACCTTGATGAGCGATTGGATTGCATCACAATTGTTGTGTCCAATCACAAGTATCTGTTCTACGTGCGATAACAACTCTCACGGTCGGTAAAAACATTTTACTTTTCTCTTTTTTGTTTTCCTAATCAAGACGCAAATTTTCGCTTGTGCTGTCCGAATCATTAAAGATAATGCTATTGAGTCGAAAGATATGGTTTTACTACAATGTACCTGGAGCTCCTTGACAGCATATTCAATGGCAGCGTGATTAGAAGGGCATGAACCCTGCCAGTCCAAAGAATACCGATATTACAGCATTTTCAAATACTTGAATGATAGATTGAAGATGATTCTCCTCAACAGCATTTATTGAATCGTACATTTAAGAGAAATAAGGTGCTCTCGAGAAGGAATGAATGCGGAGAGCAAATGTTGAAATGTTTTCATTTACTGTCTCTAGAGCGTTTACTTATTATGTGTAAGCGTTATCATTTAATTCTTTTTTGGAAAAGATGCCATACCTCTTCACCATACTCAGCTATAAGATTGCCAACATTTCTTACAACGATTGCCTCACCGAGCTCCAAGTTTAGAATCTTGAAAGGATCAACTCTTGAGTTGCAGCAGCTGAATATTAAAAACTGCCCAGATCATGAACAGAGATTAGCTTCATTAGTAGAATCGATTACGTCCAAGATTAGCTAATTTTATTTTATGGTGGTGTGCGCTAAGGCAGTTTATCCTGTCAACAAAAATGTGGCAAACAGTTCAGCATGTTAACACGACTTCTCTATCCTGCAACTATCCAGCAAAAATTGTTTAGTTGAGAAAGCGTTGTCTATCTTCCCACGTCATCTCCGGATCTTTGAAGTTAAAGAAGACGTATTGTCGGTACATTAATTACACATCAAAAAAAGCATCGTTACCTTGGGCTTTTGGCATTCTACGAGCTTCTCATAATATTCTTTCTCTTCCCTGACCAGAAGACATTTTGTTTTATCTACAGAAGTCTCTATTAGGCTCCCTATGCGTAATGTACATTGATAGTGACTTACTCGAAGTGCATTTTGAATTTTAGGAAACCAGATTTGATCTTTACGATCGGGTTAATGGCGTGGCCAACGAATTCAGCCTTCATCCTAAAGTCCTCGAATTCCGCATGTAGGTGCATCTCACATGCCTCTCTCTTGCACTTAATCTCCTCCCACTCTTTGTGCAGCTTGAGGTCCACCAGCTCCACTTTCAGCTCAAGCTTCATCTTCAATTCACGCTCTTTGATCTTCAGTTCCTCCCATTCTTTACATATCACAAGCTTTTCAAGCCTTTTAAAGGCTTGAATTCGAGTTCCTTTACAAGCTTTTCAAGCCTTTTAAAGGCGAAATGCTCTAGTTTGGGGCAATGTCTGCAGATCATAGGACCATAGTGGTAGTTTTCCGTGAGAAAAAAAAAGCTAAACAAAGCAACCTGATAAGTCTTTATGGTAATGTCTGTCTGTGTGGCGCGTGCGTGTGTGTGTGTGTGTGAGAGACAGAGTGAGAGAGAGAAAGAGAGAGAGAGAGAGAGACTACAGGTGCACAGCAATAGTACTAAAAATCTTACGCGACAAGGCTTTTAACTTACACAAAGCTCTCCTCCATGCACGTGACCTTCTCCATATCTCTCTGTTATTCACATCATCCAGATAGAAGTAAGCAAAGCGGTAGACTCCTAAGTTAGTATTGCTTTGGGCTGTGCATCATGTATACTTCTTCTTACCTTGATTATGCAAATGCAAAGGTGTGAAATTCGTGCTTTCGCAACGAACTGCGAGCTTCAACGTCAATTGAGGAAGGGCTAATATCTGACAGTGGTTTAAGCTTTGATGTGAGTCATGTAATGGTAACTGACAATGGTGTCTATGAGTAGAGCTTATGAGACGGCGGTGACTTACGTAGATCAAGGAGGTGGTTTATTGGAGATCTGCAGGAGCGTATTTATACTATGTGAAGAGTATCCCCTTCTTGCACGCCATCTCTCTCTCTCTCTCTCTCTCTCTCTCTCTCTCTCTCTCTCTCATATTCTCATTTCTTCTGTCGAAGGCGATTATCCTTGTCAGAATGTGAATTGAAAAAATTTCCTACTTGCTTTTCTCCACTTTGAATAGTTCAAAGTAGTCGAGGTTTTCGAGCCTGGGCAGAAAACCGAAAATAATAGAGTTCATGGATTCTCATTTCAAACGAGATCGGCAATAAGAATTCTAGGTATCGTTCGTAGATTTTCCTTCATATTCTATAGATTATTCTAGCGTCTACCCTGTGTCTGTCTGTAACAGAAGTCCTTTGTGTTAAACAGAATACCACAAACTGTTCCACCGCTTGAGAGAGACCCAGGACTTGCTGGGAGGCTGCAGAACAGGGTCTTTGAAATTTGTTTATGATACTGTGTTTTTTTCAAAACCCATGGCCGTTCTGAAAATAATACAAAGAGTGCTTGCCGTCTTGTATAACAAATCAATCAAGGTAGCGCTCTGTTTGTTTGCGTGTGCGGGCAGTCTCTATCTCTATGTGCGCCTATCATAAAGCTCCTCTCATCATCATAAAGTGCACACAGTTTGCAGTTCTTCTGCTTCTTCTGAATATGTTCGACGTTCAGTTTTCTATCCAAGAAATACAATATCCAGCGCTTTGGAGCCCACATGGAAAGGATGGTTGAAGAATAGCTCAATACACCATACACCAACGCTCATGAAGATCAAGCTCTAAGGAGTCAAAAGCTAGCTACAGGCTTTAAAGCAGTCAACAGGCTGATTTTCTTTCTTCTCGGAGTACGAAACAGGAAATCCCTTGTAACATTGTCAAGACATAGAAAACAAATGGCACCAAACCAACCAATAAACTTTGCTTTCTTTCTTTTTCCCATGTTCGTAAACAGACAGTTGCGCATGCAGGCCGCTAACACAATATGGTGTGCCATTATATTCAATTTCACAACGACAAAGTGCTGAAATATTGGAGAAGATATTTTTCTGAATATATAACTTCTGCGTGAAATGACTTGTTCTCCATGATGGCCTTCATTCGTACTTAAGCCTCTCAAGCACTTAAAATTTAGTGTAGGCGAAGAAATAAATGCTTTTAATTTTGAGTTACTCTGTGTTACCAATCACTGTCCTGAATAGGTTCAATCATTCCTACAAAATAAGGGAATTATGGTCGCTATGAGCTCTGTTAATCACATATGGTCTAATTCTCTTTATGCCTGACTAACTTTCATAGAAATCACAATTTACTGATATTTACCTCTCTTCAAGACATGGATCTTCATGGAGTACCAATAAGTATAACCCCTCATTCATGGTTCCTTTGAGATATCTCAGTATCCTCTTGGCCGGTTCTATGTGAGGTTTCCTAGGTGTGTGCATAAATTGACTTAGCACACTCACACTACAACATATGTCAACCCTTGTCAATGTGGCATAGTTCAAACTACCCACAAGGCTTCGATAACTTGTCACATCTTCTATGAGTTCACCTTCATGTGAACTCAGTTTATGATTAGCCTCCATTGAAGTACCTACAATCTTGCATCTTCAATTTTGCCAACATGCCTTTAATGTACTTTCTTTGAGTAAGAAACAAACCATGATCTTTGTAGATAACTTCCAATCCTAGGAATTAGGTAAGTGAACCAAATCACTTATCTTGAATTCTTCTCTCATTTGTTCTTTGACTCTCTTCATGCCATCTTTATCATTTCCTGTAAGTATAATATCATCTACATATACACACAAATAGATGACTTCATAATTACTCTTTTTTATGAATAGTGATGGATGAGCCTTGCTAGGTTGAAATCCTTTGTCCTACAAGAATGAGACAAGCTTGTGATTCCAAGCCCTTGGGGTTTGTTTGAGTCCATTTAAAGCTTTATTAAGTTTGCACACATAATCAAGATATATGTGATTCTCAAAACCAGGTGGTTGTGCCATATATACCTCTTCTCTTATCCATCCATTCCAAAATGCATTTTTTACATCCAATTGAAGTATCTTCCAATTCTTGGAAGAGGCAATACTAAGAAAAACCCTAATAGTAGGCATCTTTGACACAAGAGAGAAGGTCTCTTCATTACCAATTCCCTGAGTCTGTGCAAAGCCTTTTGCCACATGCCTTTCCTTATAGCTGTTAATGAAGCCATCTGAGTTCTTCTTCAATTTTTAGATCCACCTTGAGCCTATCACTTTCATTGATGGAGACTTGACAACCAATTCCCAAGTGTTATTCTCCTCAAGAGCTTTAATTTCTTCTTTCATTGCATGCATTTATTTTGATTTCTTCTTTGCTTCCTCAAATGTTGAGGGTTCCTCTTGATTTATGTCCTTTGCTAGATAGATTGAATTTTTAGTGACTAGAGAAGTATCAAAACCATACCTTTATGGTTTTCTTTTCTCCCTCATGGACCTTTTTAGGCCATGATGTGATGATTCTACCTCTTGTCCAAGTTCCTGAATTTTATTATCCTTAATTAAGTTTTGGAAAATCTTCTTCAAGATCATAAGGTAGGTTGATCTTTCTGCATGAATCTTCGTACCAAGAACTATTCTCATCAAATACTACACCTCTACTCACCAAGAATTCTTTGGTTGTTTGGTTGTATAATATGTAGCCCTTTTGATTGTTGTCATATCCAATGATTACACACCTTTCTGCTTTGGGATCCATCTTGCCTCTAACCTGTGAAGGAACATGAGAAAAAGAAACACATTCAAAAATCTTACAATGATCCAAGATTGGTCTTCTTCCATTCCAAGCTCCATATGGTGTCATTCCATCAAGTGATTTTGAAGATAACCTGTTAATCAAATAAGTGGTTGTGGATACATCCTCAGCCCATAAGTAATTAGGTAAGTTCTTCTCATTTAGCATAGATCTTGCAGCTTCAACAACTCTCCTATTCCTTCTTTCAGCCACTCCATTTTGCTTAGGAGTGTACCTTGTAGCGATCTCTCTTTTCATTCCCCTCTCTTGAAGAAAGGAGTCAAATCCATGCAAGAAGTACTCTCCCCCTCCATTGGACCTTAGCCTTTTTAATATATTACTTGTTTGATTCTCCACAAGAGCCAAATATCTTTTGAAGCATGAAAAGACTTCATCTTTGTGTTTCATAAAATACAATATAGTCCATCTACTGCACTCAACAATGAAGGAGACATAATACCTTGGTCCTGATATTGAAGCATCCCTTCTAGGTCCCCATACATATGTATTAACCAAATCCAAGAGATCTCCATGCATATATCCTTTCTTCATAAATGGTAACATGTGTGACTTTCCAAATTGACATGCACTACACTTATAAATCATGTGTTGCTTTGACAAGTTAGGGAGTCCAAGTACACTTTGTTCCTTACAAATTTGCTTTAATGATTTTTCATCAATATGTGCTAATCTTTTGTGCCATACTTCGAATTCTATGAGTGTCTAACTACCATAATTAAAGAGAGAAATGTTTCTAGTTTCTTGTAGTTCAAATGTGGAGAATCTATGTGTCTTTTCACTTTTTGCAATTCTCTTGAATCCTTGACTAGGATCTTCAACAAATGCTCTTGCTTTTATGAACCTGACTTGCAATCCTTTCTCTACTATCTGTCGAACACTTATCAAATTCTTTTTAATGGTAGGGACATAGAGTTCCTTACTAAGTAAGTTGATGTTTCCATCAGGTGCTTTGACATTTCCTATTTTCTACACAAGGTGTCTTGTATCATCTCCTGTTTGTACCTCATGCTTGTTCGTTGGATCTTCTAAATCTGATAGGAGGGCCACATTTCTTTCCACATGATTGGAGCAAGCTGAATCTATGTAGAAAACATGCTCATCTGATTTACCTTATGGCATGTCGATATTCATGATTAGCAATGAGTCCTCATGATTTGAGTCTTCTATGTAGTTATTGAAGTCTCTTCTTCCTCTATTGCATCCTTGATAGTTTGAATGGGTCTAATTGTTATGGTTGCCATGGTAATTGTTGAACCTTCCTCTTGAGTAACCATAACTTCCTCATTGTAGCCTCTGCCTCTTTGATTCCTAGAATTCCGAAAGCAATTTTTCAGTTGTATGATTAGTTAATCCACAAATAGAGCATGAATTAGAGTCTTGGGATCTCCCCTTGCCTTTTCTTCCTCCTCTGCCTCTACCTCTAGCATGACTTCCTCTACTTGCATAATTAGCTTGATGTGTACTTGCTTCATCATCCACTTTCTTTCCTCTTCCTTTGTTTTCTTTTGAATTGCTTTTATCAGTATACAAGGATGAAGATTGATTACCTTTGGAGCTTTCTCCAATCTTGATAAGCTTGGCCTCTTGAGTAAGTAGTTGTCCTATGAGTGCGTTGAAATCTTGTACATGCATATCCATGTATAGATCCATAGATGTGGTGAATGCTTCCCACTTGTCATTTGCCTTCAAGCCATTGATGACCTGCCTTACAATTTGCTGTTCATCTATTACTTCTCCAATGCTTCCTAATTGATATGCTATGTCCTTGAGCTTTGTGACAAAATTAGTCAGATTTTGTTTGGGAGCTTTCTTGAGAGTTGTGAAGTCTAGCCATATTTGATGCTTTCTAGCCTTTGTACTTGAAGAGAAGAAGGCTTCTAGTGCATTCCATACTTCCTGAGATGTTTTACAACTTCTAATATGAGGCAACAAAAAAATATGAGCTAGAGTTAACGAGATAAGACCTTGCAAGTGCATCCTTGGAGCACTATGTGGTCAATGTTTCTTGCTCTTCTTGTGTTGGTTCACCTTTGTTCCTAAAACTTGGCATAATGTCATTTCCAACTATATAACCATATAAATTCTCTCCATGAAGATAAGCGTCCATCCTTAATACTAGGCTGTGTAGTTACCTCTATCCAGTTTGTCTCTTGAGGAAGGAAATCCATCTCCCATGTTGTCCAACCTTGCTCTGATACCATTGTGAAGAGATGGATTTGTAGTTTATGAAGATGAAGTGGTGCTACAAAGACTTTGTACTACAACAACCAAATGAACTTCAGAGATATGTGGTGGGCCCCATTAGCTTGAAAAAGGATGTATTAGACAGATGTACCTTGCAAGATCACTCTCAAAAAGATGATTCAAAACAGATAAGTTGAAGTAGATTCCAAAGCCAAAAACTTGCTATTTATGATAATACGCATATCCAAAGATTTGAATAATTCTCTATCCATAGCAGCAATTGACTTGATTCCTTTTGGGGAACTCTTATTAGCTTTGTTAGATAACAATCATGAGTTATTTCATAAAAAATGATGGACTACAAAAGGAGGAAAGAACTTAGAAAGTCATAGGACCATCGCGATTTTCACGGGCTATAGTAGTACTCAGACCCGTGAGCAATAAAAATGGCAATATCTGACAAATCAAGAATCCAACACTTACGAAATTTTGTAGGCATAAACTAGAAAGTTTGCTCATTTTAAGAATTTTTGAATCATGGAAACTGGTGAAGTACACACTGAGAAATGGATCTTAGAAAGTGAATGTTTTGAGAGAGTGCTCAGAGAGAAGTAGAAAATGAAATGATATAGTCGACTTCAACTGAAGATAGCTGATGACATCAAATTGCAATGAAAATTTGTGAGTATATAGTAAAATTAGAGAGCTAAATTTACCAAGTTGAATCACTGAAAAATATGCACCAAGATTAGAGAAATCATCTCTGCAATCTGACTGCAAAAACTGAGAGATATGGTAGTGAACAGTACACTTCACAAGAGCATGAAAATATGAACTCAAATGATCTTGAAAATGAAAGTATATTGATTGTAAACTATAATGGAATTACTGACACATATGTGTGCCTTCAAACCACACCTTGATATGGCATAAATCTCAGCTCATGGAGGTCTTCTAGACGTGACTAAAGAGCCATGGATTTATAGTCATCTTTGGAGCCAAGATTTGAATTTGAATCTTGCAAAAAATCACTGTCCAATCTTTTGGTGATTGATTCTCCTACTCACCGAATCAAAATTCTTGTCTTTTCTTTCCTTTTTCTTCAAGTGGACTCAACCACTTAGATTCCTTTACTTTTACATCAATTAAAGTTTTCAAAAATTACAAGGGATAGTTCACAAGTGAACTCTACAAGAAGATTTCATTTCCTTTAAATTTCTAAGCCTTTTGATGATCCAAGTCATCACTTGGACTTGCCAAGGACTTGTTCGAAGAACTCTCACCATAAAGTAAGTCTTTAACTTTAGGACTTACTCTCTCATCAATCAATTACCTATAATTCGAGATTTCATTCCTCCTAAATCCACATGGGGTTAGTGCAATTAACATATGCACTTTTACAAGGATGAAAGGTAACTTGATTTTTACAAGAGAATAGTCATATGTGACTATATGAAATGAATGCTAGTTGTCCAAGTATGTAGGCTTGGACCCATTTGCACCAACAACTCCCCCACAAGACTAACATGCTTGGTCTTCATTCCTCCTTGATTTCTTGCAAGCCAAACATCATCTTGAACCTATTCATCTTAGTTCCATCCAGAGATTTTATTCGCATATCTGCACATTGCACATTGGTTGATACATAGGAAAATTGGATGTCCTTTCTAAGTAGCTTCTCTATAACATAATGATAGTGCACTTCAATGTGCTTAGTCCTTGCATGATACACAAGATTAGTAGCCAAATGAAGTGAACTAGTGTTATCTCCAAAGATCATTAGAGTGAAGGTATGTATCCAGTTATGAGTAGAGTAGCTTTAACCACATTACTTCTTGTGTTGCATTTGCAAAGCCTGTATATTTTGCTTTAGTTGATGACAAGGATACAGTTGGTTAATTCTTTGATGAACATGATATTAGCTTTGAATTTGCAAAACATAAGTAGCCATAAGTGCTCCTCCTATCATCTTTTGAGCTTGCTCAATCTGCATCAGAATACATCTTGATATTCAAGTCAGAAGTGAATGGATAAAATAGCCCTTCATGTATGGTACCCTTTAGATATTTTAAGATCCTCTTGAAAGCTTCCAAATGAGGTTTTCTTGCTGTATGCATAAATTGGCTTAATGTACTTACTCCATAACATATGTCCACTCTTATCAGGGTTGCATAATTGAGACTCCCAACAAGCCTTTGATAACGTGTAATATCTTCAAGTAATTCTCCGTCATGAGAACTAAGCTTGTGATTGAGTTCCATGGGTGTACCTACAACTTTAGTGTTCTTCAACTTGAATTTAACTAGCATATCATGAATGTACTTCCTCTAAGTAATAAAGAAACCATAATCTGTATATACAAGTTCTTATCCAAGAAAGTATGTTAATAAACCAAGATCACTAATTTTAAACTCTTCCATCATCTAAGCTTTGAGTTGCTTGATGCCATTGGCATCATTCCCTGTAATGATAATGTCACCCCAATAAACACATAGGTAAATAACTTCTGATTTAGTCTTCTTTATGAACAAAGGAGAATCTACTTTGCTAGCAACAAATCCTTGATCCTCCAAATATGTGACAAGCCTATGGTTCCAAGCTCTAGGACCTTGCTTTAGACCATAGAGTGTTTTGCTTAGCTTGCATACATAGTGTTGTTTGTCATTTTCTACATATGCCAGTGGTTGAGCCATGTAAACTTCTTCTAAGATCCATCCACTTAGGAATGCATTTTTAACATGTAACTAATATAAGTTCCAATTCTTTGAAGCAGCAATACTTACTAAAACTCTAATTGTTGGCATCTTAGCCACAGGTGAGAAGGTCTCCTCATAATCCACTCCATGGGTTTGAGAAAACCCTTTTGCCACTAGCCTTGCTTTATACCTATTTATAGAACCATCAAAATTCTTCCTGAGTTCATAAATCCACCTAGATCCTATTACCTTCATGCTTGGTCTCTTGGGAACCAAATCCCAAGTCTTGTTCTCCTCAAGTGCTTCAATTTCTTCCTTCATAGGTTTTCTCCATTCTTTCTTCTTATTGGCTTCTTCAAATGAAGAAGGTTCTTCTAATATAGAATCTTTGGTCATGTATACAAAGTGTTTGGTGACTAGTGATGTGTCATAGCCATAGCTTATGGGTTTTTTACTCTCACTTTGAGGTTTTCTAAGTGCTTGATTGGATGACTCTAGAATGTCTTCCATTTATTTGAACTTTGTCTTGCCCTTGGACTTCAAAGCTTTGAAGTCAATCTGATCTTCATCTTCGGAGTTGAGATCTTTTGATATTTGTGGTTCCTTTTGAGTCAGAGTTGGAAAATCACTTTCCAAGTCATATGGTAGCCTACTTTTCCCGCAATCATCTTCAAACCATGAATTTCATCATAGACCACATCCATACTAACTATGAATCCTTTGTTAGTGGGATTGTACAACCTATATCCTTTCTGGTTTTGTTCATAGCAAATGAATATACACGTTTCAGTTTTAGGAAGTCATCACATCAGAGCATTTATGTAACATAATCCTAGTAGGAGATGGTTGAACTACACCCTAAGAGAGAGGATTAGGAAGTAATCCTCAACCATGGCTTTTGGGGCAAGTGGTTAGCCCATCACATTCCTAACCAAGAGGTTGTGAGTTCAATTCCTTACAATTTATGACTTCATACTCAAAGTAAAAGAGATCTCAGATGCACTTGGTTCAATAGGATATGTTGTAGATGATGATGAACTAGTTGCCCAGACACTTAATGGTCTTAGAGAAGATAATAAATGGAATGCATTCACAACCTTTGTGTATGTAAGAGATTCATTACGAGATTTTGAGCAACTTACTTCTCTCATGGTAATTGAGGAGCTCAACCATGGAGGCAACAAGTCAAAGGGCAGCTAAGACCAACTCTTCTATGTAGGCAAAGGAAGAAGAGGCAAAGGCAATAAAGGTGGTTCAAGAGGGTGAGGTAGAAGCAACTACGAACAAGGCAACCAAAGCTATCAATGGAGTCCATCAAGCAAAGATGAAGGTCAATCATGAGAAGGAAGAGGAAGAGGAAGACATAGAGGAGGAATATATGGAGGTCGAGGTTAATCAGACTCAAATGGATGCTTCAATTGTGGGAAGCAAGGTCACTATATCAAAGATTCTTGGCAAAAGCAAGGTGGGAACAATTACAAAGAGCATGGTAATTATCATAACTCCTCAACCAATTCAACAAACGAGCATTTGTTAGCTATGAAGCATAGTAATGAAGGTAAACCAATGATGAGGTGTGGTATATGGATAGTGGTTGTAGTAACCACATGTTAGGTAAAGAGGAGTACTTCACCAATCTTCAAGCACCCAAGAAAAGAGCCTTTGTGGAGACATGAAACAACATAGAGCATGATATACAACAAATGGGATATGTGAAGCTTGAAGGAAACCACAAAGCAAGAGGACTATCTGAGGTATTGCATGTTCCTAAAATTGCAAAGAGCTCAACCTCTATTTCACAAATGGTTGAAAAGGGATACCAAGTCAAGTTCAACCACAAAGGATGCTTTATTGAAGACCCAAGGAATGGCTATGAGCTACTAGCCAAAGGAAAGAAGGAAGGGAGGATGTTCACTGTTGACATTGGCAAAGGACAAAGCAACAAGGCAACATTCATCACCTATGGAGACAATAAGATTGGCAATTTGGATTTGTGGCACAAAAGGTGTGGTCACATAAATATTCAAAGGTTGAAAGACATGGAGAAGATGCAATTGGTAAGAGTTTTACCACATTTTGCAGTAAAAATGTTGCATGAGATGTTTGAAGCTTGTCAACTAGGCAAGAAATACTTACTAGATGTACTTTATAAGTATGGTATGAGTGGATGTAAGCCAGCTACACAACCTATGGATCCAAACACTAAGTTATGTGCAGGTGAAGGACAACCTTTTCAAGATATTTCAGCATATAGAAGCATAATTGAAAGCCGTAATTATGCTACTATCACAAGACCTTACTTGTCTTATGTTGTAGGAGTTCTTTCTCAATTTCTAAATTCACCAAGTGGTATTCATATGAATGCAGCCAAGAGAATGCTTAGGTACATCAAGCACACTGTCAATAAAGGTTTGTACTACCCTTATGGAGATGGATTACTGGCTTAGGGCTTTAGTGATGCTGATTGGGCTGGTTCAAAGGAGAATAGAAGAAGCACATCTGGCTATGTCTTCATGCTAGGTCAAAGAGTCATTTCATGGATGTCCAAGAAGCAAACTATAGTTGCATTATCATCTCTTAAGGCTGAGTAAGAAGCTTGAGCACTTCCTACATGTGAGATCATATGGCTCAAGAAGCTCCTCAAAGACTTTGATGTGGAGGTCAAAGAGTTCACTCTATTTGGAGATAACATATCAAGCATTCATCTAGCAAGCAACCCTATGTTCCATGCAAGGAGAAATAAAGTAGAGATACACTATCACTTCATCACCAATGTACAGCTCAAAAGAACGGATTTGCTAAAATAAAGAAAAGGTGGTCCACTAAGATAGTGAGGTATATGGTCAAAATTCTATCTTTATCACATAGCTACTGGCTTGAGGCTAATATGTGTGCAGCATATGTACTTAGCATGTGTCCAACTAAAGAACAACAATCTATCACTCCATATGAAGCTTCTCATGGTTGCAATCCATATGTTGCTAATCTATGCGTCTTTAGTAATCTAGCATATGCACTTGTGCGTGAACAACAACACAAGAAATTTGATGATAAAGTAATGAAATGTATTTTGTTTGGGTATGGTTTTGAAAGCAAAGGCTATCATCTATGTCATCAACACAATAAAAACATTTTGATTATCTATGATGTTTTTTTGGAACATGCGATTCAGCCAATACTTTCATGTACTAAGGAGACATCGGTTAGCTCCAAAGATGTGTATGACACTTTGTCCCACGTTTATAGGTGGATAGTCAAGTGCTGGTCCAAATGAGGTGATTTCTCAACCTTTACCAGTTCCACATGATGATGCAAATCATTCCATTTCTGATGAACATTTACATGATGCACTTTTTGATGAGAGGCCTGATATAGAGGAGGCAAAAACTATGCCCAAATGACTATTGAAAACTTTGCGAGATAGCAAATTATATGTTCCTTTGTTATATCATACTCACTTATGCTCTCATAGTGCTGCTTTTGCATCGAATGGCTATTCTATGGCTACTTCTAGCCTTTATGATGAGAATGATCCTCCTTCTTTTGATGAAGCATAAAATTCAAGAAATTGGATGGCTATGCAATCACAATATGATGCTATCATGACGAATGGTACTTGGTCTTTATGTGATTTGTATCCTAGCAAAAAGGCCATTGGCACTAAATGGTTATATATGTTGAACTGTAAACTTGATGGAAGAGTTGAGATTCATAAGTCTAGGCTTGTTGCAAAAGGATGAACTCAAGAGGGAGGCAAGGATTTGGATGAGACCTTTGCACCCATTTGCCGAATGACCACCGTTCATAACATCCGTGCACTTGTGGCTCATCACAATTGGAATATACATCCGTTGGACATTAAAACTACATTTTTGAATGGTGACTTACATGAAGAAGTGTATGTATCTGAGCCCCATGGTTTTGTGCAGAAATGGCATGAAAACAAAGTCCACAGGTGGGAAAAAGCATTATATGGTTTGAAATAAGCATCGGGCTTGATATGAAAAGATACATGCCTACTTGATTGCACATGGTTTTCTGAATAGTCCAACTAAGGGAACCTTATAGGTTAAGCATGCAAATAATTTTCTTTTGATCATTGTTTTCTATGTTGGTCACATGTTGCTCACTAGTCCTAATGGAAAGCATATTGCTGATTTTAAGGCTGATTTGCATGCCTCTTTTGAGATGTCAGCTTTGGGGCATTTTGATCATTATTTGTGCATTCAGTTTATGCAATTTGATTGTGAAACAACTTGGTGTCAAACAAAATATATTGACACATTATTGTAGCATTTTCGCCTTGAAGAATGCAAATCTATTTCCATTCCTGTGGTAATAGATTTGCGTTTGAGTCTTCATGATGTTGGAGATGCATTTGATGTTCTTCTCTATGAGTATGATGTTTGATGCTTGATTCACTTATGCCTAAGATGGAATGATATTAAGTTTTTTGTCCCTTAGGTAAGCAAGTTAGGTATCAAGCACTTGGAGGTAGTTATGCACATCTTTTGCTACTTGAGGGGTATCAGGCAACTTTGATTTTTTTAATCCCAAGGGGAATCACTACCACCAAATCTACATGCTTTCTCTGAATCTAAGAGGGCCGATTTATATGACACTCTTGTGTCCGGTAGAGGTTTTTGCTTCATGCTTGGTAGCTCATGCACATCTTGGTTGAGCTAGAAGCATCCTACTGAGGCCACTTCAAGTTATGAGGCTGAGTGTAGGGAAGCTTTTAGAGTGACTATTTAGTGTGACTGACTCATATGCCTTTTGGCTCATTTGGTGTTGATTTGTCTTCTATCATCACTATCTTCGTTGAAAAGCACGGCACATGGGCAAATGAGAGGAACCCTCTGTTCCATGCTCTTTACAAAGCAGATTGAGGTGCATTATCATTATCTCAGCGAGAGGTTCTGTGTTGTAGAGATCAGTTTGGCATATGTGCTCACACGATAACATTGCAAATGTTTTCACAAAGGCTCTACCTTGAGTGAAGCTTGACAAGCTCTAGGCTTGCTTACTTTTGTGGATTGATCTCTTTTCACAATAGCATGACACTCCCTTATACATAAGTACTAGCACCTTGATCACCACATTACTCCTAGGGGAGATATGTTGATATATTTCAATAGTGATGTGTATGATTCTCTCTAGAATCTCTAAGCTTGCAAGGTTGAAAATTGATATTTGGAGGTAGATTTGGACAGAGGCCTCTCTAATATTATTGTGTAGAATAAAGAACTAAACATTTTTTCCCCTCACAAACATTTTGCAATTCCATAGATCTTTTGAGTTAAAAGTTCCATACCGTTTTCTATTATTATTATTTTTATCATTGGCATCCATGATTTTGTGGATACATATTCTCATGCATAATATTTTTGTCGATATATATGTCTTTTGCTTGGGTTTTCTTCTACTTTTGATAAGGATCATGAAAAAAAGAAATTGACCACTAAAGTGCATGATTTTTACAATAATTCTACATGAGATACTTGAAGTTTATGTGACTTTTGCTAAATTTGGTGGATTATGGAGTTTCTTCATCAAGGACTATTAGCACTATTTTGGAAGATCCATCGATCAAGGAAGAGAAGGCCACAAATCAAAGATTTTCTTCTGATTGAGATTGAGAATGCGATTGTGAGTCAGGGTGTGAGTGTGAATAAGATTGAGATAGCTTAGGGGTGCTTAAGAGGTAGAGACTTCATAAGGAAGCTATTTTTCATAAGCTATTGTATCAAATTCAAATTTACACTAGAGGATTCTCTCTCTTTCTGTGTCACATATTGTCTACTCTCGCGTTTCAGAGTTTCATTTACCTTGTGCAAGCCATTTCTCTCTTCTAATATTCTTGAGTGGTCGGGATCTTGTGATTGTGGTATCAAGCCTCACGGATAAGAAGGAGAAGCTCTTGGGTTCAATCCCCATGAGTATCCTAGAGAGAATGTTTTGCGAAATACTCTGAAAAATCTTTTAAGAACATCCATTTGATTTAACTAAGGTTAACTTGTGTAGGTTTCTTCTCATATCCTATCGATTAAAGCAGTGATGCATTAGTATGGATGTAGTGGGTTTCTGTATTCCAGTATGCATAATCCTTATTGTAAAGGGCACGTGGTTTGCAGCTCTCCTCCTATCGCATGGTCTGGTTTCTAGATCTCCAATCTCTTGAATCAATGTTGCGGTTGTCTGAATCATATCTCTATGTGCGTAATGGTTATCATAAAGGGCACACTGTTCGCAGCTCCGATCCTTCATGTAAGATCCCCTTTTCATGTTCTATTAAACAAGTAGGAAGCCCATCGCATTGGGAAGCGAGTGGGAAAGATGGTTGTATAATATTTAAGGACAATCCGCCTACAGACTTCTAAACAACAAGAAGAATAGTCTAACTTATTCTTCATCTACAAAGAATCCATTCCACATTGTCATCCAAGGGAGAAACTCCTCAACACTGTTCATGCAAACACACTTAAGACTTTCAGAGAACTTTTTCCCTCTCTAGGAGATTTTTTTCTCTTTGGTGTGTATATTATCTTTGTACATTCACTAGGTAATACACTTTGCTGTGTTGTGCTCAAAGATTCTTCTTCTATCTTGTATTGTTCATGTGCTTTTGCAAACTTTGACATCCAACAAGTGGCACGTCCTTGCTTCAACTAGGGTGTTTTCCACACCCCTTTGATGAGAGTCCCATAATTACCCAAGATTCGTGCGCATATTCGGGTTGATTAGGAGTTCAAAAATGTTGGTGCAGACCAATCACCAATTGAAGATTTGAAGGACAAAGGATGGAAATAAGATCAATTCTTGAAGCATAGAAGATGGATATATTCACAGATTGAAAGACATGTACACATATGTACATTAGTGAAGACATAGATCACTTATACTTCTGTTTAGTTATAAGCTTGTACATATTTGCCTATAAATACTTTTGAAAAATGTCGGGGCAATAGAGGAGACAATAGGAGAGTATGAGAATAGTGCATTTGTAAGTTGTAAGACTCATTAGAGTTCATAGGAATGAGAAGAAGTCTCTCTCATAACTCAATTGTAGTTTTCTGAGGAATAGAAGAAAATTTGCGCCCGAAGTTTTCGTGTCTTCTCCTTCTGTGATAGATCTTCTGTGGAATGCTTTTGTACAAGTGTAAATCTAGAGTTGATCGATCTCTATACAAAGTTTTAGCTTCCAATTGTGATCAGGCTAAGAGAATTGTGTGTAGGAACATTTACATGTGAGAAAGTATCCACTGGTTCCTGAAACAGGCACAAATTTTGATCTAAATGATTTGATCATTTCTCACTCCACAGTTTAAAGTTTTGTGCAAGTAAGCACTTAATCTTTAAGTTGGAAGGTAAGCTACTCGTGGCTAAAAGCATTGCATAAACGGGTTCTATACTGAGAGAACTATGTGTTAAAAGTTAGGGGTGTCCAAATCGACTTCTCAGAAATGCAGAATATAGACATAGGTAACTTGCTAAGTGGATTTCTCAAGATCTACTAAATCTTTTGAAGTGATTTGACTTAGAGGAGGTGCACAATCTTTAGGCGACACCTTGTGCAAAGTTTCAGCAAAAAATTTACACATTTACTCAGTCAATGAGAAAGATATATGCAACAGACTTTCTGAGTAATCTCCTTCTTCACAGTTTGTTCAAGAATTTGATATTTGGTCATTGATCTTTTAAATTGGTGAAGGGTTTGACTTACTCTTGATATAGAGGTGTTCTAAGTTCAAGATTAGGTTGTTCTTTTGGAGATTAACACTCTCCATCAGTGGTATTAGAGCAGGAAATATCAAATTTGAGAAAAGGAGGATCCTGACTGCTGCAGTTGCAAAGAATTCAACATCTGAAGGATTAAAAGGTGAAAGCCTGAAGGAAAAGCTTGAGGAAGAGATCATAGGACATCAAGAAGGACGAAAGGAGTATCATTCGAAGTAAAGGTAACTTTATACTTTATAAAGATTGAAGAATTCAGTACACAGGTAAAGGAAGGATAGGAGATTCTCTTCAGATAGAGAAATTGGATAGAGAGAACTATCCTGCATGGTCAATGAGGATGGAAGCCCATCTAATGAGCAAAGATTTGATAGCCTATATTACAGGAGAAGAAGAAAAGCCTCAATTCAGAGATCCTAGTGTTCCAACTAGGGAGGAATTGTCAGATTTGAAGAATTGGATGAAGAGAGATGCTCAAGCTAGGAGCATTATCTATATGGCAGTCAATGACTACTTGCTACCTCACATTAGAGGTCTTGAAAGTGCAAGTGAAATATGGAATGCTTTAGAGGAGCATTTCCAAAACACTACAAAGTCAAGAAAGGCATCCTTATGGGCAGAGTTTACTACTTTCAAGAAGAAGGCTTCACAATCAATATCTGATTATGTGACAAAGATGAAGGACATTGCAGATGCATTAGGAGCAGTGGATGAAGACATTGAAGAAGATAAAATGGTAAGGCAAATTCTCACAGGACTAAGAGGTGATGAGAAGTGGAAGCCTTTTATTTTGTCTACAGAACTTTCATTGGATCATTTCAATCGTGATTTGAATCAATTGTTAGGACATATGCTAACTTTTGAGAATGATATCAAAGGAGATGTTGACAAGAGTGCAGGTCATGCAATATACTCTAAAGACAAGAAGAAAACTAACAAAGGAAAGCAACAAGCAAATGAAGAAGAAGGCACAACTAGTCAAGCCAACTTCCTAAGAGGAAGAGGAGGTGGCAAAGGTAGAGGAAGAGGCAGGAATAACAAAGATGGAGCCAAAGCTTGCTGGATTTGTGGTAAGACAGATCATTTAGCTAATGATTGTTGGCATAACACTCAGAGTAATGGTGGATACAATCAGAACTATAATTCAAGGGGAAGAGGTGGTAGAAATCAAAGAGGTAATTTCAGAGGTAGAGGTAGTAGGGGTTACTTTGGAAGAAATGCAGGTAGAGGTTTCCAAAGTCAACAATATAACAATACCTACTACAATTATGCTTCAGATCAAAAGGAAGATTCAACATTGATAATGAATGCAACTTGTGAAAGGCAGAGTGAAGATCAAAGAGTCTTCTACATTGACTCAGGGTGTAGCAATCACCTGAGTGGTAACATAGCCTTGATGACTGATTTGGAGAATAAGGTATCTAATCATGTTGTTCAAACAGGTGACAATACAAAGCATAATGTGAAGTCAATTGGATCAGTGAAGGCCAAGGATGGTAGCACCTTATTGAGTAAGGTCTTGTATGTTCCTACAATTCCTAAGAATTTGATAAGTGTAGGACAAATTGTGGAAAAAGGTTATGAAGTGAGGTTCACTAATGAAGGAGTGTTTGTGGAAGACCCTAGCAATGGGTATAAACAAATTGTTTCAGGGAAGAAAGAAGGAAGGTTGTTCACATTGAAGATTCAAGGTAATGTTGGTCATGCCTTGTTCACTTATGGAGGACATAAGATCTCTGAGTTAGATCTTTGGCATCAGAGGCTTGGAAATTTCAATGAAAGAGGTATTAAAGACATGATTAATAATGGTTCAGTGCTTGGATTGCCTAATGTTGAAGGTCAACATATGACATACAGATGTGAGGCATGTCAATTAGGTAAAGCTCATAATCAATCTTATTCTAAGCATGGGTTTATGTATTCAGAGAAACTTGAGTTGGTACACACAGATGTGTGGGGACCATCAAAGGATTTCAGTATCAATGGTTCAAGGTATTATGTGATTTATGTTGATGATGCTACCAGATGGGTCACTATCTATGTGATCAAAGATAAGTCAGAAGTATTCAATACTTTCAAACATTATCATATGTATGCAGAGAGAATTAGAGGATATAAATTGAAGAGACTAAGGTCAGATGGAGGGGGACAGTATTTCTCTAATGAGTTCAGTGATTACTTGTGGAATGCAGGTATAAAAAGAGAAGTTACTTGCAGGTACTCTCCTCAACAAAATGGTGTAGCAGAAAGGAGGAATAGGACTCTTGTTGAGTGTGCAAGGTCCATGATGAAGGAGAAAAGATGCCCAAATTATTTGTGGGCTGAGGCTGTAAATACAGCTACTTATTTGGTTAATAGGCTACCTTGTAAAGCCTTCCAGGGTATGACACCATATGAGGCATGGTGGGATAAGAGACCTACATTAGACCATTGCAAAGTATTTGGATGTTTGGCCTATGCATATGTACCATCACAATTAAGGCATAAACTAGAACCTAAAGCTGAAAAATATGTGTTTATTGGTTATGATGATAAGCAGATGGGATACAGGTTGTGGAATCCATCCACAAAACATTTTCTTGTATCAAAAGATGTTACATTTGATGAGCAAGGTACTTGGTATGCAGGTACTATCAATATTAATACAGATGATGAAGAAATTGTGAGCCAAAGGAAAGGTAAATCAAAGATTCAGATATTTGATGAACAAGAGAATCATGAAGTGCAGGTTGAAGTGGAAGAGACACCAAGATTTGATCCTGAATGTGAAGAACCAAAAACCTCAATAAGTGGAGAACTCAGGAGGTCTACAAGGCACAAATGGCAACCTACAAGGTATAGCTATGATACTTCATTCTTGACTACTAAGGATTATGCTTACATGGTTAAAGCAGATGAAGACCCTTCTACATATGAAGAGGCAAAAGGTAAAGAGATTTGCGAAAAAGCTATGCAGGAAGAATATGATGCATTGATGGAGAATCAAACATGGGATTTGGTTCTAAAACCAGATAGTCAGAAGATCATTGGATGCAAGTGGGTCTATAAGACAAAGAGATTTGCAGATGGAAGTGTGTCTAGGTACAAAGCTAGACTTGTTGTTAAAGGGTTTGCTCAGACATATGGTATTGACTATAATGAGACTTATAGTCCAGTGGCAAAGATGACAACCATTAGAACACTCATAGCAATTGCTGCATGCAAAGGTTGGAAATTGTGTCAATTAGATGTGAAGAATGCTTTTTTGAATGGTTATATTTCAGATGATGTTTTCATGGAGCAACCTCAAGGATTCAGAGATGGAAGATATCTAGATTATATGTGTAAGCTCAAGAGAGCTTTATATGGCTTGAAGCAGGCCCCAAGGGCATGGAACTATAGGCTTGTAAAGTTCTTAAAGGAACTTGGATTTCAAGTATCTAAAGCAGATAGTAGCTTGCTTGTCAAAGCAAGTGATGATGGGTTCATTTACATATGTATATATAATGATGATATAATTCTTACAGGTACAGATGAGAAAGGCATACAAAGCCTAAAGAAGCAAATGGAGAAAGAGTTCAAAATCAGTGATTTGGGAGATTTGTCATACTTCTTGGGCATGGAGATTTCATACACTCAACATGGAGTGTGTGACTCAAGAAAGGTATTTGAAGAATTTGTTAACGAAGTTTAAAATGAATGATTGCAGAATAGCACCTACTCCAATGGAGGTGAATCACAAATTGAGCAGATTTGGAGGTGAAGAGTTTAAGGACATGAAACAATATCAGAGTTTGGTTGGTAGTCTTATTTATGCTACATTAACTAGGCCTGATTTATCATATGCAGTTGGGGTGTTTCAGGGAAGAAAGAAGGAAGATTGTTCACATTGAAGATTCAAGGTAATGTTGGTCATGCCTTGTTCACTTATGGAGGACATAAGATCTCTGAGTTAGATCTTTGGCATAAGAGGCTTGGACATTTCAATGAAAGAGGTATTAAAGACATGATTAATAATGGTTCAATGCTTGGATTGCCTAATGTTGCAGGTCAATATATGACATACAGATGTGAGGCATGTCAATTAGGTAAAGCTCATAAGCAATCTTATTCTAAGCATGGGTTTATGTATTCAGAGAAACTTGAGTTGGTACACACAGATGTGTGGGGACCATCAAAGGATTTCAGTATCAATGGTTCAAGGTATTATGTGATTTATGTTGATGATGCTACCAGATGGGTCACTATCTATGTGATCAAAGATAAGTCAGAAGTATTAAATACTTTCAAACATTATCATATGTATGCAGAGAGAATTAGAGGATATAAATTGAAGAGACTAAGGTCAGATGGAGGGGGAGAGTATTTCTCTAATGAGTTCAGTGATTACTTGTGGAATGCAGGTATAAAAAGAGAAGTTACTTGCAGGTACTCTCCTCAACAAAATGGTGTAGCAGAAAGGAGGAATAGGACTCTTGTTGAGTTTGCAAGGTCCATGATGAAGGAGAAAAATTGCCCAAATTATTTGTGGGCTAAGGCTGTAAATACAGCTACTTATCTGGTTAATAGGCTACCTTGTAAAGCCTTGCAGGGTATGACACCATATGAGGCATGGTGAGGTAAGAGACCTACATTAGACCATTGCAAAGTATTTGGATGTTTGGCCTATGCATATGTACCATCACAATTAAGGCATAAATTGGAACCTAAAGCTGAAAAATATGTGTTTATTGGTTATGATGATAAGCAGATGGGATACAGGTTGTGGAATCCATCCACAAAACATTTTCTTGTATCAAAAGATGTTACATTTGATGAGCAAGGTACTTGGTATGTAGGTACTCTCAATATTAATACAAATGATGAAGAAATTGTGAGCCAAAGGAAAGGTAAATCAAAGATTCAGATATTTGATGAACAAGAGAATCATGAAGTGTAGGTTGAAGTGGAAGAGACACCAAGATTTGATCCTGAATGTGAAGAACCAGAAACCTCAAGAAGTGGAGAACTCAGGAGGTCTACAAGGCACAAATGGCAACCTACAAGGTATAGCTATGATACTTCATTCTTGACTACTAAGGATTATGCTTACATGGTTAAAGCAGATGAAGACCCTTCTACATATGAAGAGGCAAAAGGTAAAGAGATTTGGGAAAAAGCTATGCAGGAAGAATATGATGCATTGATGGAGAATCAAACATGGGATTTGGTTCTAAAACTAAATAGTCAGAAGATCATTGGATGCAAGTGGGTCTATAAGACAAAGAGATTTGCAGATGGAAGTGTGTCTAGGTACAAAGCTAGACTTGTTGTTAAAGGGTTTGCTCAGACATATGGTATTGACTTTGATGAGACTTATAGTCCAGTGGAAAAGATGACAACCATTAGAACACTCATAGCAATTGCTGCATGCAAAGGTTGGAAATTGTGTCAATTAGATGTGAAGAATGCTTTTTTGAATGGTTATATTTCAGATGATGTTTTCATGGAGCAACCTCAAGGATTCAGAGATGGAAGATATCCAGATTATGTGTGTAAGCTCAAGAGAGCTTTATATGGCTTGAAGCAGGCCCCAAGGGCATGGAACTATAGGCTTGTAAAGTTCTTAAAGGAACTTGGATTTCAAGTATCTAAAGCAGATAGTAGCTTGCTTGTCAAAGCAAGTGATGATGGGTTCATTTACATATGTATATATGTTGATGATATAATTCTTACAGGTACAGATGAGAAAGGCATACAAAGCCTAAAGAAGCAAATGGAGAAAGAGTTCAAAATCAGTGATTTGGGAGATTTGTCATACTTCTTGGGCATGGAGATTTCATACACTCAACATGGAGTGTATGTGACTCAAGAAAGGTATTTGAAGAATTTGTTAACCAAGTTTAAAATGAATGATTGCAGAATAATACCTACTCCAATGGAGGTGAATCACAAATTGAGCAGATTTGGAGGTGAAGAGTTTAAGGACATGAAACAATATCAGAGTTTGGTTGGTAGTCTTATCTATGCTACATTAACTAGGCCTGATTTATCATATGCAGTTGGGGTGTTGTCTCAATTTATGCATTGTCCTAGGAAAGAGCATTGGATTGCAGGTCAAAGAGTGTTGAGGTACATTAAGGGAACACTCAAAGAGGGTTTGTATTATGGTTTTACATGAGATACAAATATCAAAATATATAGTGATGCAGAGTGGGCAGGTAATCCAAATGATAGAAGGTCAACCTATGGATACATGTGTTATGTGGGAGATAAGCTGACTTCTTGGTGCTCAAAGAAGCAACATACAGTTGCTTTGTCATCTACAGAAGCAGAGTACAAAGGCATGGTTGAAGCTGCAAAAGAAGTGATATGGCTTAAGACTCTCATGGAGAGTTTTGACACTATACAGAGCATACCTATCATTTATGGTGATAACATGAGTTCATTATATCTAGCTGCTAATCTTGTTTTTCATGCCAGGACCAAACACATTGAGATACACTATCACTTTCTAAGAGAGAAGGTGATGGATAAGGAGATTGAAGTTATACATACTTCAACAAAAGATCAGATAGCTGATATGCTTGTAAAGAGTTTGGATGGACCAAAGTTACAGAAGTTCAAAGACATGGCAGGTATAAAGAAGATAAGAGAAATCTCAATTGATGATTGAGGGGAGCTGTTGGTGCAGACCAATCACCAATTGAAGATTTGAAGGACAAAGGATGGAAATAAGATCAATTCTTGAAGCATAGAAGATGGATATACTCACAGATTGAAAGACATGTACACATATGTACATTAGTGAAGACATAGATCACTTATACTTCTGTTTAGTTATAAGCTTGTACATATTTGCCTATAAATACTTTTGAAAAATGTCGGGGCAATAGAGGAGACAATAGGAGAGTATGAGAATAGTGCATTTGTAAGTTGTAAGACTCATTAGAGTTCATAGGAATGAGAAGAAGTCTCTCTCATAACTCAGTTGTAATTTTCTGAGGAATAGAAGAAAATTTGCGCCCGAAGTTTTCGTGTCTTCTCCTTCTGTGATAGATCTTTTGTGGAATGCTTTTGTATAAGTCTAAATCTAGAGTTGATCGATATTTGTACAAAGTTTTAGCTTCCAATTGTGATCAGGCTAAGAGAATTGTGTGTAGGAACATTTACATGTGAGAAAGTATTCACTGGTTCCTGAAACAGGTGCAAATTTTGATCTAAATGATTTGATCATTTCTCACTCCACAGTTTAAACTTTTGTGCAAGTAAGCACTTAATCTTTAAGTTGGAAGGTAAGCTTCGCGTGGCTAAAAGCATTTGCTTAAACGGGTTCTATACTGAGAGAACTATGTGTTAAAAGTTAGGGGTGTCCAAATCGATTTCTCAAAAATGCAGATTTAGACATAGGTAACTTGCTAAGTGAATTTCTCAAGATCTACTGAATCTTTTGAAGTGATTTGACTAAGAGGAGGTGCGCAATCTTTAGGCGACACCTTGTGCAAAGTTTCATAAAAAACTTTACACATTTACTCAGTCAATGAGAAAGATATATGCAGCAGACTTTCTGAGTAATCTCCTTCTTCACAGTTTGTTCAAGAATTTGATATTTGGTCATTGATCTTTTAAATTGGTGAAGGGTTTGACTTACTCTTGATATAGAGGTGTTCTAAGTTCAAGAGTAGGTTGTTCTTTTGGAGATTAACACTCTCCATCAAGAACATTGCTAAGTGTAACTGTTGCAAGGAATTGGAGACTCCTCCAACTTGATGTGAAAAATGCATTCTTAAATGGTTGGATAAGTCAAGAGGTATACATGTCACAACCACTAGGTTTTGAAAACCATAATCATATATCTTATGTTTGCAGACTTAAGAAAGCATTGTATGGATTGAAACAAGCTCTTAGAGCTTATAATTACAAGTCATTTACGTACCTTCAAGATCAAGGGTTCAATCCTAGCAACTCAGATCCTTCTCTATTCATCAATTGGGATCACAATGAGGTTATCTATCTATGTGTATATGTAGATGATATTATTGTGACAGGTGATGATCTAAATGGCATTCAAAGGATCAAGACACATGGAAAAGGAGTTAAAAATTAATGACTTAGGTGAGCTCACTTATTTCCTAGGTACGCAGGTGATATACATAGATGAAGGAATGTATTGGACTCAGAGAAGATACATTCAGGATCTACTTCTCAAGCTCAAAACAAAGAACATTAGACCTGTAGGTACACTTTTGGAGATGAATCATAAACTTAGTGGTTATGAAGGTGAGAAAATTGAAGACATCAAAGAATATCGAAGCTTGGTAGGTAGCTTGATATATGCTACTCATACAAGGGTAGACATCTCATATAGTGTGGGAGTGATTAGTCAACTCATGCACTCACCAAGAAGACCACACATGGATGCAGCTAAGAGAGTACTTAAGTATCTCAAAGGTACAATCAATGAAGGTGTATTAAATTCTTACTCTTCAGATTTGGAGAGTTCTTTTACTTATGCTCCTTTATTGTATTTTTCTAAAAGATTTTTCATTGATCTTTTACTATTGTAAAAGCCTTGAGCTTTACACATGTAAAAGTAGAAAGAGAGAGCCAAAGTTGCAAGAATTTGTGGTGGTTGAGTTGCATTCAATTAATCAATCAATCACCTAGAAGTAGATCAAATTAGATCTTCACTTTTCCTAGATTGTCGGAAAGTGAACTAATTCCCTCCAACAACTCTTACCACCTTCATTTGAATTCAAAATCCAATTTTCAAAGTCATGGATCACTTGTAGAGTCTATATAAATACTTCAAATCACTTTCAAAATACATGGAAGCAATATACATACACTTGTGACTATCATTGTCTTGCTAATTGTTCATTCTCGTCCATCATCTTCTTCGACAATAGTAATCTTGCAAAGGCCGCTCCTCTCGTTAAAGAGATTTATGATAAGAAGGAGGTGATTTCAGAATTCATAAAAGCATATGAATATGCATTTTTCATAAGGAATTTGGATGCTTATGTTCAACCATACAAGGGGGCTGATGAGCCTTCTTAAAACCTAAGAGATGCAGGTGAAGAGAGAGTTACATTACCTACATGAGTACCTAGTTCATCATGAGAACCTCTTGAAGATGTCACTTATGAATTTGGAGAACGTTCCACAGTTCCAAAAGAAAGAGATACTCAATAATTGGAAAGGGTTCCAGCACTTTTCAAAGGTACACCTAAGTGGTCACATAAAAACTATAAGGATAGTGGAATCAAAGAATACACTAGAAGAAAAAGAAGTCAGACTAGGAGGGAACAAGGAGAGCAAGTAAATAATGCAGAACATTTTGAGAATCATAATATTTTAGCTTTTACTTGAGTTGAAAATGAACTAGCTAGTTTTCAAGATACACTACAAAGTGATATGATTATTGCATGTGCCAAAGATTTAGATCATCAATTCTTTAAAATAAACATTTGATGTGAATTACTTAGGCATTTACATTATTATCTTGGGATTGAGTTCAAGTAGAGAGATGAGAAATTATTGGAAAACCATTAGGGCAATAGGCATATATACTAGCTAGGGGAAAAAAACCTCCTAAAGAGGGAAAAAAGTGGCCCCTAGTGTGTTCACACAAATCGGTACCTAAATTTATCAACAAGGAGCTAGCACTCATGTATAAGGAAGTAAGCCCAAAGCTTTGTGGAAAGCTTCAAACTTCTCCCTAGGCACAGCCTTTGTGGGAGTGATGCGGTGAAGAAGGAGCTAGCACTCATGTATAAGGAAGTAAGCCCAAAGCTTTGTGGAAAGCTTCAAACTTCTCCCTAGGCAGAGCCTTCATGAAAAGGTCTGCAATGTTCTCCTGCATGGGCACATATGCTAAGCTGATCTCTCTAGCAGAGAACCTCTGCCTCACATCATGATAATGCATCTCAATGTGCTTGTGCGAGCATGGAACACATTGTTCCTCTCAACAATAAATGCGCTCTGATTGTCAGTGAAGATGGTGGTGGTAGAAGATTGAAGAACACCCAAATGAGCCATAAGGCATCTGGGCCACTCACACTCAATAGTCACTATGAAAGCTTCCCTATACTTAGCTTCACAACTTGAAGTTGCCACAATAGGCTACTTCTTTCTTAACCAAGATGTACATGAGCTACCAAGCATGAAGGAAAAGCCACTAGTTGACTCAAGGATGTCATAGCAACCAGCCCAATCATTGTCAGAAAAAGCATGCAAATCTGGCAGTAGTGATCCCCCTTGGGATAAAAGAATCCAAGTAGCCAGGTACCACTCAAGTTGCCAAAGATGTGATTAACCACATGCCAATGCTTGACACTTGGGCAATGCATAAACCTACTCATCTATGAGACAACAAACTAAATATTTGGTTGAGTAATGCATAAATAAATCAAGCATCCAACAATGTGTTGATAAAGAATAGCATCAAATGCATCTCCAACATCATGAGGACTAAATCCTAAACCTGTCTCCATAGGAGTGGCAATAGGTTTGTACTCTTCAAGGCGAAAGTGCTACAATAATGTGTCAATATATTTTGTTTGACACAACGTTATTCCACCTTCAACTTGCATAAACTGAATGCCCAAATAATGATGCAAATGCGCCAAATCAGACATCTCAAATGAGTCATGCAGATCAGCCTTAAAATTGGCAATATGTTTCTCATGAGGATCAGCGAGCAGTATGTGATCAACATAGACCACAATGATCAGAAGCACATCATTTGCAGGCTTAACATATAAGGTGCTTTCGGTTGTACTATTCTCAAAACCATGTGCAATCAAATAGGCATGTATCTTTTCATACCAAGCACATGGTGCTTGCTTTAGACCATATAATTCCTTCTTAAACCTACATGCCCTTTCTACACAAAGCCATGGGGCTGAACAACATACACTTCTTCATGTAAGTCACCATTCAAAGATGTAGTTTTAATATCCAATTGATGTACATTCCAACGATGATGAGCTACAAGTGCACAGATGCTAGGAACAATAATCATTTGGAAAGTAGGAGCAAAGGTCTCATCAAAATCAATGCCTCTTTCCTATGCATAACCCTTTGCAACAAGCCTAGCTTTTAGCCTTATATCTTTCAATTGTTCCACTAGGCTTATGCTTCAGCTTGTATAACCACTTAGTGCCAATGGCCTTCTTGCAACAAGGCAATTTGCATAAAGACCACGCATCATTCTATATATAGAATCATATTCAGATTGCATAGCAGCCATCCAGTTTTCAGAATTTTGTGCTTCATCAAATGAAATAGACTGATTCTTATCAGAGAGACTAGACGCAGCCATAGCATAGCAATTTGCTGCAAAAGAGGAACAATGAGAGCCTAAACGAGTACGATATGATAAAGGTGCATCTAATTTGTTGTCATGCAAAGTTTGCACTAACCATTTTGGCATAATTTTGCCTCCTCAATATCTGTTCTCTCATCAACAAGTGCATCATGTAAATCTCTGTCAGAAATAGAATGATCTACATCATCACATGAAACATATAAAGGCTGACAAGTTGCCTCATTAGGACCACTACTAGATTGTCCACATGTAAAAAGAGGCAGCAAAGTGTCATACATGTGTTTAGAGCTAACATATGTCTCCTTAGTAGATGAAAGTAGTGATTGAATAGCATCTTCCACAAAAACAATATCATCGCTAACTAGAATGCATTTAGTCTGTGGGTGATATAGATAATAGCCTTTGCATTCAAAACTATACCCAACAAAAATACATTTCACTACTTTATCATCCAATTTTTTGCAATGTTTTTCAGGCACTAATGCATATGCCAGACAATAAAAAACACGCAGATGAGCAATAGATGGCTTTTAACCATGACAAGCCTCATATGGAGTGATAGACTACAATGCTTAAGTGGGACATCTGTTAAGTACATATGCTACACACATAACAACCTCAAGCAAGAAACTATGTGGTAAAGCCTGACTCTTGACCATACATCTCGCCATCTCCATGAGCGACTTGTTCTTCCATTTAGAAACTCCATTCTGTTGAGGTGTATATGGCATTGTACGCTATTGTTTTATCCCACATTCAGCTAGAAATGCGTCAAATTCAGAAGACATATATTCCCCCCTCAATGAGAATGGAGGGTGCTCATTTTGCATCTTGATAGATTTTTAGCCAAAACCAAAAACTATTTGAAGCACATAAAACTTTACACTTTGCTTTTAATGGATATACCCATTGCGTTCCTGGAAAAATCATCAATGAAAGTTTCAAAGTAATGATAATTTCCAAAAGAGGGTGTCTACATTGGACCTTAGACATCAATATGAACAAGCTATAACTTTTTAGTAGCTCAAACTAAAACATCTTTTGGAAAGGAGGAACGCTACATTTTGCCCAAAATACAGCCTTCATAGACATGTTTTGCACGTGCCTCAAGTTTGGGCAAAGAGGACACCATTTCAGATTTCTGCAGGCATAGCAAAGTAGAAAAATTAAGATGGCCAAACGAATGCATGCCAATGCTTTGCATCTGAGAAAGCCTGACAATAATGTACTGCACATGCTGACTCATTCACAGATCTTTCATAGTTTATGAGCTTACACAACCCATGACATAAAATGCCAGAAGCTATAATCATGTTGCCATTTGAGAGATCATGATTGTACATCTGTCATCAACAAATTTCACAACCAAGCCAATCTTGGCTAATGCAAAAGATGCTAATAGATTTTTCTTGATCCCTAGCACAAATAAAGCATCTTACAATGTGAAAGAACTACCATCCGTAGAAGTAAGAATGATCTTACCAACTCTCATGATAGGATAAGAGGAGTTGTTGGCACATGTGACAGTATTCCCTATAGAGGTAGGCTCAAGTGAAGTGAAGAAACTACGTTGTGAGGTAATGTGTTTGGTTGCCCAACTATCAAAGCAACAAACATTTGAGTCTACTACAGACATACACGCTCATGAGAACGTGGGTCAAAACTGCAAACAATAGTAAATTCCCATTTTTCATTCTGCACAAGATTAGCAAACTTTGTTTTCAGTGTAGAGGCCTTTGCAACAATCATTCTAGCCTCTTTTTTCTTTGCCTCTTTTGCAGCCTATTTTGGACAACTCTTAATGACATGATCCTCTCCTTTATAGTATTTGCAAAACAATTTTTGATTTTTCTTATTTCTTCTCATCTTTTTCTTCCTTCTTTGAATGTGCAACATTTGTAGATTTCTGCTTACTAGTAGATGAGCTCCATGTAACTTTTCCCTTTTAACTAGCCAAGAAAGCTTGATTTGCCAAAAGCATAATAGACCTATTCTGTTTAGATTGATCTTCCTGCAACAGAACAAAATCTAACTCTTTAAATGTTAAGGCATTTCGATTGCCTTTCATCATCAAATGAAGAGTAGAAGAAAAACTCTGATATGAGTTAAGAAGACCATTCAGAATAGTTTGCACAAGGGAGCTGTTAGGAAGGACTTCATCAGCATAAATCAATTATTCCTTCAAACCCTTGATCTTTGTCCGAAAATTATCCATAGAATCACCTTCATTCATTTGCTCACTCTCCAATCGTTTTTGGAGGTAAGCAACACGAGCCTCATTCCTAGCCTAGTACAATGTGGTAAGTGTATTCTAAGCATCCTTAGCTGTTCTACAAGAGCGAATGTGAGGAATAATGGCACGTTTTACAAATAAGGCTATCAATGCATGTGTTGAGCATCTTTGCCATCCCAACAAATTTGCTCTGCACTAGGTGCAATATGAACTGCAACACGAATAGGAATATGCAAAATATCACCATCTTCAATGCCATCTGCATCAACTTCAATACCTGTATTTGTAGATGTAAAAGGATGTTTTTTAACACCCTGCACAATATTCCACAAACCTTTGTCGACCAATACATGACACATCATATAAGCCCATAACGGGTAATTCGTACCATCCAACTTATCCTCAACAACCAACATACGGAATACATCACTACTTTCAACCATGGCAACTGACTAAGATACAATGATGCAGATAATTGACTCTAACTCAAAAAGTTGAGTAGAACTATCCTCTCGAGTTATGATAAACGTGTCGCAGACTTCGAGATGCTTATAGCAGAAAACTGAAACTTATATATAGCTTTGGCACAAGAAGATGAAATATCTTGCAAAAGCATAGTGATAGTATGTTTGGAGGCCAAAACAAGCTCAGATCGCAATTTGGGCACCAATAAACGAAGTTGTTTTGATCTCTTAATCAACCTGAGTATGCACACCAAATTTTGTGCGATTTTGAGACTGTGACTGGAGGAGTGTCGATGACACCCTAGATGAAGCAACAACTTGCTTTGATACAATTTGTTGGAGTTAGATGTCTATGAAAGCATGCAAACATCACGGGGAAGAAGAAGAAGCTTGGAGCATAACACACAATATTGAATGTATTACCAGTAGAATGCACAAAGATAAGTGACACATTAAGGCAATACACGTATATACAAGCAAGGGGGAAAAAAACTCCTAAAGAGGGAAAAAAGTGCCTCTACGGTCCTAGTGTGTTCACACAAATCACTACCTAAATATATCAACATGGAAAATTCAAAAAATTATATTTCTTGAAATTGGGATTAAAAGATTATTTAATAAAAGAAATACGTTGATTGACATTGAACATCGAAATAAACGTTTGGTACATGATTTAGATGTGCTTAAAACTCCAATTTCTTCATTAAATCTAATATTCTTGAAAATCCTTGGTTCAATCTTGTATGCAAAGTATTCACTTCCAAAGGTACATCAATTTTATTGTCCAAAGTGTTGTTCATTATCTCTCCTTTTCTAGGAATTGGTTTAGGCCATTCTGGTTGCAAAGTCGTGTACAACTTCTGTACATGATGCCTTCTCATGGAACATCTGAAAACTATTAGAATATTTTAGGTTCGAGTGAGACAAATAGTTCATTACTTGTCATTTCTTGATTTTGAGACTATTGTGAACGTTTCTTATAGATTCCAGCACAAAAATTCACTCATAATTGCAATTTACTCAACTTGTGAAATTTCTATAGTAATCTTATTTAGAGCAATTAATGAGGAACATGTTACCTCAGTTATTATCTGGAAAAAGGATACTTAGATCCAGCTCGCTTCCCCTCTAGGTTCTTTAGTCGTGGCGAATTGAATAGGGAATTTCTTGTAGAATACTCATGTTGTTTTGCCCCTGTAGAATTTCTTACATTACCCTGGTGAAGCTTGAATAAAAGATCAAAGAAGCAACTTATTTAATTATTTCATTTCTCAGATTCACTTATAGTTTCCTATCAGTACTCCATGAAGATCCATGTCTTGAAGAGAGGTAAATATCAGTAAATTGTGATTTCTATGAAAGTTAGTCAGGCATAAAGAGAATTAGACCATATGTGATTAACAGAGCTCATAGCGACCATAATTCCCTTATTTTGTAGGAATGATTGAACCTATTCAGGAGAGTGATTGGTAACACAGAGTAACTCAAAATCAAAAGCATTTATTTCTTCGCCTACACTAAATTTGAAGTGCTTGAGAGGGTTAAGTACGAATGAAAGCCATCATGGAGAACAAGTCATTTCACGCAGAAGTTATATATTCAGAAAAATATCTTCTCCAATATTTCAGCACTTTGTCGTTGTGAAATTGAATATAATGGCACACCGTATTGTGTTAGCGGCCTGCATGCGCAACTGTCTGTTTATGAACATGGGAAAAAGAAAGAAAGCAAAGTTTATTGGTTGGTTTGGTGCCATTTGTTTTCTATGTCTTGACAACGTTACAAGGGATGTCCTGTTTCGTACTCCGAGAAGAAAGAAAATCAGCCTTTTGACTGCTTTAAAGCCTGTAGCTAGCTTTTGACTCCTTGGAGCTTGATCTTCATGAGCGTTGGTGTATGGTGTATTGAGCTATTCTTCAACCATCCTTTCCATGTGGGCTCCAAAGCGCTGGATATTGTATTTCTTGGATAGAAAACTGAACGTCGAACATATTCAGAAGAAGCAGAAGAACTGCAAACTGTGTGCACTTTATGATGATGAGAGGAGCTTTATGATAGGCGCACATAGAGATAGAGACTGCCCGCACATGCAAGCAAACAGAGCGCTACGTAGATTGATTTGTTATACAAGACGGCAAGGACTCTTTGTATTATTTTCAGAACGACCATGGGATTTGAAAAAAACACAGTATCATAAACAAATTTCAAAGACCCTGTTCTGCAGCCTCCCAGCAAGCGGCGGAACACAGTCTCTCTCAAGCGGCGGACCAGTTTGTGGTATTCTGTTTAACACAAAGGACTTCTGCTACAGACAGACACAGGGTAGACGCTAGAATAATCTATAGAATATGAAGGAAAATCTACGAACGATACCTAGAATTCTTATTGCCGATCTCGTTTGAAATGAGAATCCATGAACTCTATTATTTTCGGTTTTCTGCCCAGGCTCGAAACCTCGACTACTTTGAACTATTCAAAGTGGAGAAAAGCAAGTAGGAAATTTTTTCAATTCACATTCTGACAAGGATAATCGCCTTCGACAGAAGAAATGAGAATGAGTGAGAGAGAGAGAGAGACAAGGGGACACTCTTCACATAGTATAAATACGCTCCTGCACATCTCCAATAAACCGCCTGCTTGATCTACGTAAGTCACCGCCGTCTCATAACCTCTAGTCATAGACACCATTGTCAGTTACCATTACTTGACACACATCGAAGCTTAAACCACTGTCAGATATCAATCCTTCCTCGATTGACATTGAACCTCGCAGTTCGTTGCCAAAGCACGAATATTACACCTTTGCATTTGCATAATCAAGGTAAGGAGAAGTATACATGATGCACAGCCCAAAGCGATACTAACTTAGGAGTCTACCTCTTTGCTTACTTCTATCTGGATGATGTGAATAACAGAGAGATATGGAGAAGGTCACATGCATGGAGGAGAGCTTTGTGGAAGTTAAAAGCCTTGTCGCGTAAGATTTTTAGTACTATTGCTGTGCGCGTGTAGTCTCTCTCTCTCACACACAAACACACACATACACACACATACACACGCACGCGCCACACAGGCAGACATTACCGTAAAGACTTATCAGGTGGCTTTCTTTGGCTTTTTTGTTAACGGAAAATTACTACTATGGTCGTCTGATCTGCAGAGATTGCCCCAAACTAGAGCATTTCGCCTTTAAAAAAGCCTTGAAAAGCTTGTAAAGGAACTCGAATTCAAGGTGAAGATATGTAAGGAATGGGAGGAACTGAAGATCAAAGAGCATGAATTGAAGGTGAAGCTTGAGCTGAAAGTGGAGCTGGTCGACCTCAAGCTGCACAAAGAGTGGGAGGAGATTAAGTGCAAGAGAGAGGCATGCGAGATGCGCCTACATGCGGAATTCGAGGACTTTAGGATGAAGGCTGAATTGATTGGCGACGCTATCAACCCGATCGTAAAGATCAAATCTGGTTTCCTAAAATTCAAAATGCACTTCGACTAAGTCACTATCAATGTACATTACATATAGGGAGCCTGATAGAGACTTCTGTATTTAAAACCAAATGTCTTCTAGTCAGGGAAGAGAAAAAATATTATGAGAAGTTGGTGGAATGCCAAAAGCCCAAGGTAACGATGCTTCTTTTGATGTGTAATTAATGTACCGACAATATGTCTTCTTTAACTTCAAAGATCCAGAGATGCCATGGGAAGATAGACTACGGTTTTTCAACTAAACGATTTTTGCTGGATAGTTTTTGGATTCCATGTTGTTAGCAGGATAGAGAAGTCGTGTTAACATGCTGAACTGATTACAACATTTTGTGGTTAGCGCACACCACCATCGATTCTACTAATGAAGCTAATCTCTCTTCATGATCTGGGCAGTTTTTAATATTCAGCTGCTGCGACTCAAGAGTTGATCCTTTCAAGATTCTGAACTTGGAGCTCGGTGAGGCAATCGTTGTAAGAAATGTTGGCAATCTTATAGCGGAGTATGGTGAAGAGGTGTGGCATCTTTTTCGAAGAAGAATTAAATGAAAACGCTCACACATAATAAGTAAACGCTCTAGATACAATAAACGAAAACATTTCGACATTGCTTTACGCATTCATTCCTTCTCGAGAGCACCTTGTTTCTATTAGATGTACGATTCAATAAATCTTTTTCAAACTATCATTCAAGTATTTGAAAATGCTAAAATTTCCGTCTTCTTTGGTCTGGCAGAGCTCATGCCCTTCTTATCACGCTGCCATCGAATACGCTGTCAAGGAGCTCGAGGTACATTAATTGTAGTAAAACCATATCTTTCGACTCAGTAGCATTATCTTTATTGATTCTGACAGCACAAGGGAAAATTTCCGTATTGATTAGGAAAGGAAGAAGCAAACGAGAAATTAAAAATTTAGACCGAATGTGAGAGTTGTTATCGCAGGTAGAACATATACTTGTGATTGAACACAGCAATTGTGATGCAATGCAATCGCTCATGAAGGTTCATCATGAACAGAAGACGCACTTCAGGTCTTTATCTTTGCGTACATGTTCAAAGATGAAAAACAAAATTCTAGACCTACTCAAAAGGTTTTCCATTTCTCCTATTCGTACTAATTACGGTTTCTGGCTTCATGATCATTGGTGTATCAGTGAACACTTCAAGAACTGGCTGAAAATTGGCGAGCATCGATGCGAGCAAGTGAAGGAGCTTCACTCGTCCAAGAACTTGGATGAGCAATGTACTCTTTGTGAAAAAGTAAGAAAAGCTAAAAATAAGTAAGACTTTCTTTTTTTTTGTTTTAAATGTAGTATCTCTGATCTACGATAACCTGCACCATGCTTCCATGTGAGGTGACTTTTTGTGTTCCGAATTTAGTGATATTCTACCATGATATACATTTTATAAATATTATCGGAGTCAAAACTTATTTGAAAATTTTGGCTATGTCCCGCGATTAATCGAAATCGGACCTATGTAGTGGTCTTCTCAATAATGTTGAATATTTGACTCCGGAGAGATACAAAAAGCGCAATAAGCTGATGTACTTATCTACATTTATTCCTTCCAGGAATGCGTCAACCTCTCTGTGCACAATGTCCTGACCTATCCATTTGTGAAAGAGGCAGTTGCTACGAAGAAGATATCCGTCCATGCTGGCTACTATGACATGCGCAAGTGCTCATTTGATCGTTGGAGCCTGGACACCATCGACGGCGAAGGCGAGACGTACCATTAGGACAAACGAACTGATCTGCAGCTCATATATCGTTATATGTCCAATAAATGATCGCAAAAACAGTTGTGCAGCTTATATATTTCTCAAAATAGTTCAAGCTATAGAAATATATGCACCGCTTAGAAGTTAGTTCATAAGGATTGATTCATGTACGATGGCTTATGTGGAAAAAAAGGACTCTCTCTCTCTCTCTCCTTCGCGGAGACTACACGAAATGTTCGTTTGTCTAAATTATGGACTTTTCAAATAATGAATGTTGTCCATTAAATTAGATGTTCAATATTATAAAGTAACGATCGACTTTTTTGAGCTTTTATTCTCAAACAGGGGTAGCTTCATCTCTCTATTTCCGTTTGAAACAAAAACTTGCCTACTTTTATTGCTCTGATTTTTCTGAGAAAGAAGGGGTTGTAAATATCAAGTTTCTTTCTATTCTCATGGGATTCCCGATTCATACTGTTAAAACATTTCTTAAAATTGGATGTTTCATCTTATCACATTAATGGAGTCAATAAGGATCCCATCCCTTCTCTATGCATTCCCTCATTTATTCTACATCATATTTAGCCGAAGTACCATTTCTTGTATTCTTTATTTGAAGACCATTTGAAGCGAGATATAACTCATTATAAAGCATTTTTATTAAGAATGTTTTTGACCGAAAGGCCTTCATCCAAGGAGAAACGCACATTTTCTTGTTTAAAGTTTTTTTGAGCAATCACTTTTCTGTTTAGGATCAATGCTCATCTTTTAAATTATATCCTTTAATTCTTTATCCTTGTATTTTAACAACGTTCATGTGTGTGGTTGTTTTGTCCCTTTTTTTTTTATCTATGTGTATATGTATGTGAGAGTTTCATATGCGTACGTGTAAACGTATAAGCGAGCTTTTGGATGTCTTTATTTGTAAGTGCGTGTATTTAAATGTGAATGAGTGTATGCATACGTATTTACTTAGTTTCTTTCGTGAAATGTATGTTCTGATTAGTTCAAGTCTCTTTTACATGTGTACAATTGTGTTAAATTAGAACATGTAAACATGCTATAATTTTCATGCAAACGACACTACTTTAAATCAATTGGAGGAAATTACAAAAGACTTATAGAGATATATAAAGACGATAACAAGGAATTCATCTTCTGTGTGGCGGATCCGTCTACTTTTGATTTTGTTATCCCAAAGACGCTCTATATTTGAAGGAGGGGGTATTCAGATAGTTTTTTATTTTTTTGCCTAATTCTTCTTTCAACGACAAGTGGTTTTGGGATAGGGAAATTCAAGGTTCATAATGTCTTCTCTCCTTTTGAAGCATAATGTAGGACTCGGTGAATTTTGTTGGCTCTATCACTTGGTCATATCCCTCCATGAAGAATTTGCCATAGAATGACCACATTCGTACCCTTTGACAATGGGTGCCAAATGTCGATGCCTTCTAATCATCATGAACAAGCAAAAAGTGAGCCTCTAATTAATCCTAAGCCCACATCATTTTAGTTAGAAGGCATTGATCATCATATTCATATCTTAGCTAAAGTCATTCTTCTCTAGCCTAATCTAGTTTCTCCTCCATTTTCTTCAAAGGTGTTTCAATTTTGGAAAGCCCATTGACCCAAGCTTCTTAGATCTCTCGAGGTTCTCTTTCTTGACTTCCTTGATCTTAGACATAGGATCCAAATAGACGCATTCGATTTTATGCTATTCGCATGCTTCAACTCAACAATTATTGAGCTTGTTCATAGCTTCCGAGATAAACGAGACAAAATCAAAGCCTTTAGGGATCATGGAGGTGGGGGAGGAAAAGGGAGCAAGGTTTTTCTATTTAAGGCACTTGATAGTGAGAATGTTTTGGAGTTTCTAAAGATGATTTGGAAACAGTACTTGATTCAATTCATTCATGCCTCGCTCATCGATTTAGGAATGTGATTACCCAAGTCCTCAATTTGATTCATCTCATAAAGTTACTCCATTTCTTACTATTAATCATTCTTCTTCCTAGTTGGTTTAATGTTTTTTCCAAAGATCATTCCTTTGGAGTGTTCCCGAAGTTTCTAAGGCATCGCTCTTTCCAAATTTTCCGAAGGGCTTCACCCATTATAGCATTCCACGAAGCTTTAGAGCAATCAATAACTTCTCCATGTAAAGATTGCTTCCTGTTAATTCAGGATGTAAGTGGAGGATTCTCTCAACCTCGCTTCAAGTCAAATGGCTCTTTGAGCACAAGAAGGAAAGGTGTCCCAAGTCTTCCCTACCATTGAAGCATCACTTATGGCAAGGTGCAATCCAATAAGTTTTCTTGGCTTTGACATTAGTTTATATACAAGGATGGAGATGTTTCCACATTAGTATCGATTTTCTATTCTCAATTAGGGGGTGCCATACGTCTCCAAAATCGAGCTCGCGTTTGATATTCATCCACTTTTGACACCATGTATGTTGAGGACCTAATAAAAGATCCAAACTTCTATAAGAAATATGGAGATTCTCAAGGCTATTGCCATTGAACAATTTCACACATTGTGAACAATGGGGATCATTTCCTTGAAGGTGGCTAGTTTATGTGAATCTCCAAGCTAGAGGTTCTTTCATAATCCGAAACCTTTACTCTAAAATTTCTTCACTCTATACAGATTGTTATAGTCAACCACCTTGATCCCATTGATTGGGAACCAAGTAGAGCCATGTTTTCTAATACGGCTTCCCACCTCCACTGGTCATTTTCCTTGAGGTAATTTGTCAACTTTTTCCAAACTCTCCAGACTGAACAAAGCATAGACGAGCCTTTGGAATTCATAGGAAAGGAGCAGAACAATAGCGTAATCAAGTTGTGCTCCTTCCACCATGGCATGCGACAAGTGAAAGGTGCAGCTATTTATAAATATCAACTTGGACCACGATGTGTCCATATTATTCCAAGCCTTTCTCAGCGATATCCAAGTTGCCAAGCCTTTTTCTCGTCCAAAAGCTCAATCTTATCATGGAAATTCCTTTCTTATTATGATCTCTTGCCCATAAGAAGTTTTTGTAACTTGTTTCCAATTTAGTGAGATCCACGTCTTTCAGTCTCCAACATGAGAGAAAGTAAATAACCGATGCAATAAGGAAAGTTTTCAACACCATGGTTAGAAAAAAAAATTTAATTTTCATACCTTTCGAATATCCCAAATATTCTTTCAATTTCAGTAAGAACCCAATCCCATCTCTCGTTCATCATAAGATCGAATCTCGCTGCACCCTTGGTCCATCAATAATTGTTGTTGGTTCCCAATAATGATCTTGAAAGTAGTTTATTAATAATCGCTGCACCACAAAAAACGTATTAAGCGGGAATGCAGTCCGGTTCATTCCGTAAGAAGACATTCATATCCTTTGCAAAGATTGAAATGATATTTTTTTCTTCACCATCTGGAAGAACCAACCTCGGGACCCAACCCCACTAGGGAGGGTGGTTGAGCAAGAAGAGTAACGGAGCCAAGGGGCACCCCTCTCTAGTTAATTCTTCAATCTATTAGTTTGTGATACTTGATAATTAATATTGATATGAGCCACTGCATTTACACACAAGTTCAAGGCCATGTTTATAAATTTAGAGCTGCATCTGAGCTCTTTCAAAGTCTGGAGGATAAAATCCCACTCAAGTCTATCATAGGCTTTGTCAAAATCAATTTTTAGAAAGATAATGTCCGATTGTAATTCCTTTTCATATTCAAGGCACTCCCAAAACATCAATGATTGCGTCAAGGATAGAGAAATTATTGATAAAACCTTTCTTGGTCGACATTGATCCATTATTTAAGGTGACCAAGTATACGTTTAACGTGGACCTTTGCAAAAAACTTGTAGCCTATTTGCAACATAGAAATATGTGTCCAGTTGTTTATTCTATTTTTATTCTCTCTCTTATGAAGAATTTTAATCACCCCAACATATAGATACTTTGGTAGCGCCCCAATTTGGATGGCCTCCTACCATTCTAGTTGCATGGGGTCACCCACACGTGCTTGATGGATTTGAAGAACTCATTGGTGAGACCATGTAGCGTAGGGCTTTCTACCATTGGGAAGGGAGCCAATTACTTTATATATATATATATTTGGATACGAGAGAATCCAATAGACAAATCATATTTCCCAGAATGCACTTGGTTCTAAACCTAGATATGGCCACCATATAGTCCCTCTGATTAGAAATTGTGCCCAAGATTTCCTTGAAATGGTTAAAAAGGGTTTCTAAATTCTCTTTTTTGGTTTTGCATTCTTTACCACTAGTGTCGATCATAAAAGGAATAGTCCTTTTCTTCTATTTCTTTTTGAGTAATCTACATATACTTTAGTTGGTTTCTTTGCTTTCCCCACCCACCAATCCTTGAAGGACAATTGTAATCTCCTTCTTTGAATTTCTTTTTCGTATCTTAGTGTAATGTTAATCTTTCTCAATCCATTGTGGAGTTGCAGACATCCAAGATTTACTTCAGACATCCCCTTATATAGCCTAGATAAGGACTATATATTTTGGAAAGGGATTAGAAGATATTTTCCTTTGGAATTCACCATGTCGAAAGAGGGTGTGGTAGACAAGGCTGTAGTAGCATTTAACCACCTAGAATGGCCCAACATGTTGTCCCATGGGCTTTACCAAGATTGTTCCATGTGTGAGACCCGATTTCCCTTGATGACGTTGGTCACAAAAGTTGCACCTTTCCATGTGAGGTGATCTCCCAAGGTTGTGGCACATGAGGTGGAAATTGCCTAGCCTTGTGGGGGTTAGTCACACAAAGTGGATGCAAATATGATGTAGCCCCCCAAATTACATATGGAGTAGTCAACCCAAATATGCCGAATTCATATGTTGCTGTCCAAAACCATGAAATTACTTGTGCAATGATTCACCCCATTTTATGTGTAGTTGCGCCTTACTATGCTCTCGCAATACTTATAACGTTACATGAGCTTATGCCTAAGAGGTGAAGGTTGGTCGCTCATCTAGACATCTTGAGAGGTGGTCACCCTCTTCACAATAGGATAAACTAGCCTATGAGTCATGCAAAGAAAAGGCGGACATCCATCAGTGGTTACTTGCATTTCCATGACGTGGTATCCTAAAAAAGGTTGGTCCTCAAGGGCAAAGGTGTCGCCCACGAGACGTGGGACTCATCCAAGAAACATGCTACTTTCTCAAGGGACATACAAGGTCACCCATCCAAGTTACATTGAGGTGGTTCTTGTTTCGATATCCTCAAAGAGGTGGTTTCCAACACACCATCTTCAACTATAGAAGTGGTCACCGAATTCGCATTTTCTTAGGTGGTCACCTAGTGCTTCTTCCATGCCATGGATGATCGATCGTTCCATGAGGTGTTAACCTAGGATGATAGAGTGGGTTGTTGGCGAAAGGGGGCTCCAAGGTTTCCCATTGCAAGTGTTGGTTGCCGAAAGGGCCTCAAAGGGTCTTCATGGAAAGTGGTTGGTTGTATAAGGAGGAGGTCCCCTAGGAGCTCATAAACGCTTAGAGAACGTTTATAAAGTCTGTTAAATAGGCAAGTAAAAAAGAGTTGCCGTATGTATCTTTTAGTATCTGACTCATTTGAGGAGTGTTCCGTTGAGTCAAATTGATTTCCAAAGGTGATTCAAACTTCAAGGAAAAATAATAAGATGGTGAAAGACATGACCTATTTTCACTTCAAGAACTAATATATAAGGAAGATAGAGGGTGGACAGTCGTCAAAGATAATTCAAGTAGCTCAGGAATAGACTTACTTGATCAAGGTTTCTTTAAATTTAATTGAAGATATTTATCAGAAATATTAGAGGATATTTATGAAAAGAAAAGAATTTATGGATGAGCAAAGTTAATCCAAGATATGCGTACCCAATTTCTTGTACAACTTGGTGAGGCAATATCGTGTGCTAAAGTTTTGCATTTCAGTTGAAATGAGTCTCAAAAAATAGGAAAACGAGATTAAAATATTAATCAATATAGTTGAATCCTCAATGTTATTGAGTAAAGATGAAACATGATATAGAGATGCAAACACGGTGGCTCTAGACACGGTGGATAGATGATGGCTTTGCCTTACTTAAAGAGTCTTTTTAGGAATAAAACTTATTTCTCATTAAGATAGAAAATCTTCTAGCAGTAAAAGCATATATTTGGATGGAACAATGAAAATTTGAAGCCTTGAATCTAACAAATTTTTTACTTAAGTTTTTTTATTGTCTTAGAAGATTAAATTGCTCATATCGATTTTATGTTCTTCCCTTACGCATATGAAGATCTCAGACATGACTATGATGTAGCATCCATTTCATTTATATGAAGGTCATGATTATCCCATAGAAAGGATAAATAAGTAAAGCATCCCAAAGAGATGTTATGTCGAGAATTGAATTTCATAGTAGAAGATTCATTCTCTAAAATGAGCGAGAGAAGTTCCCATCATCCATTGGGGTTTTCTTAAAGCAAGTTCTCATAGCCAAGTATAGTTGATAAATATGAATTAGCATACTCTATGGAAGATTTTGCAAAACTTTGGAAGACAAAATTTAGAAGTTTATCATAAATTGGACTATTCCTAGAAAATTCTTGAAGGTTAAGAAAGAACCTTCTTAACCAGAAGTTTTTCGTTTTTTAATACTTGGGACTACGATATCCCTTGTGGATGTTATATTTTATGGAATAATGGAATGTTAAGTCGATTTTAATGTCTTGAGGTTTTTAATGTCATTTGTGTTTTGATTTAGTAGGTGAAGAATCATGAGGTGTGAATGCAATTGGACTTATTCATATATTTTTGAAGATAGAGAAGAGATAGTATTTTAGATATTTTTGTAAAAATAGTAGACTGCTTAGAAAGTGATGATTTTTTAAATAAAGCAATTTTTTATAAACACACGCTTTTTGAAGCACCACCCTCATGTATCTTCTGTTCAGGACATAATGAAAATACTTATAAATACACATACATTGATAGACTCATCCATCAGAGTATGTGGGGCAAGATTGTACCCAATCTTGTGTTCAGTCTCTTATCTCTCTCTATTCTGTGAGTACTTTTGTGAGATTTCATTTCTATACTATCTTTGTGTCCGTACATCTACAAGATCCGATCAATAGTGGTATTAGAGCCTGCACACATATATAGGGGTATTCTTCTCAGCATCCAATTATGATCCACGACATACGTTTGTGATTCAACATCAATTCTGGTTCATCAATTCTCATGTGATCGAGGTTTGCGTTTGGCACTTTATATTTTTTTTGGTTCACTAGTGTCGTTTTTTAATTTTTTTTTAATCTCTCATTGTACACACTATACTCACTATACTCATTGTGCTCACCGTACTCACTATGCTCAGTGTGCTGAGTGCACTCACTATACTCCCTATGCACTATGCACTATTCTTGTTCGAGTTTGGCTATCAAATTTGGTGTCAACTAAGGCATAGAACTATGGCATAACTTTGGCATCTTTGGCTTCTTTGGAACTCATGGTTCTCTTGGTTCCCTTTGGTTTTGTTGGGAATCATTGGCTACATGAAAACCATTTGTAACTAATGAGTGGCAATAAGAGCTCAGTTATTTCCCTAGCTAGCTTACTTATTTCCCTAGTTAGCTTACTTATTTCCTTATTTAGCATGTAAGGAATTTGAATTCACCACCTCTCACTTACAAGAGATATGTTTTATCCACTAGCTTGTTTTCACTTATTGATACCCTATTCCATTGAATTGATATTGAACATAACTTCTAACACTCTCTTCCCCTTATTTATTTATTTATCTAATACTCTCTTTTAATTATATATATATATATATATATATATATATATATATATATATATATATATATATATATATATATATATATATATATATATATATATATAAATATATATATATATATATATATATATATATATATATATATATATATATATATATATATATATATACATATATATATATATACGCATATATATATATATATATATATATATATATATATATATATATATATATATATATATATATATATATATATATATATATATATATATATATATATATATATATTTCCAAGAGAAAATGTTTCCTTTTATATTTAAATATTACTAAGATTCTTTTCACATGCTTAGTCATAGGTTTTGGTTCTATATCAGGCCATGCATCCTACCCATAATATCAAGGATTTTGGTACATCATCCCTACTCTTGGTATCGATTGAGCAACAGTTGGAGCTTTTGCGGCAGGAAATCCAACATGCTCAAAACGAGATAAAGGAACATGATGTTGCACTCCAACAAATGCAAAGTGATGAAAACAACCTAGTTAGGGTGGTGAAGGCCATTATCACCGCTCAAGAGGAAGGCATGATGTCGTCTCATTCTTTTAAAGGAGGGAGGGTCAATAGAAAACCTTATGAAATTTAGGTTGCTTGATAGCTGCATTATGTTTTTCTTGGGTTTAGGTATACTTGAAGTTCATATAATGAATATGGTCTCAAGTTCAGTAAAATTCCTAACGCTCTTTTCTTTTATTATATTTGTTTGAGACCAATATTCCCTTCTGGTCGTATGGGATTCATTCTAAATATTGTAAGCCTCTCATCATCTTGGTCAGTAGCACAAAAGTGACTCATATAAAGTTGGATCCCTACTTTGTCACTCGTATGATTTATAAGAATTGTTTTCATTAACGTTCATTTTTACCCTTGCATTCATGTGAGTTATGTTCAATGAGTAAAGGTTCAAGGTTATTTCATTCTTTAAAGCAATTCATATTAGCTTGAACGTATCCTCTTGTTTCAAGTTTTTTGTGTGGATTGAAAGGTTTAGAGAGATCCGACTATAATCTCTCTTACCTTCATTCTATGACATCAGTAGTTGATTCTTAAAGATGACAGTAAACCTTGTAGAACCAGTAAGAGGGTGGTCTAGCTAAGAGATAAACACGAAAAAAAGAAGTTGTACATGAGCCTAAGATAAGAAGAAGAAGACATCAGAGTATTGAGGTAAACAAAGCCATCAATCTAACAGAAGCTAGACTGTTCTATGCAGAGAAAACTTATTAGACATTATTTTGTTGAATTCATCAGTGTAGCACGCATGCAACCCAGAATAACAGAGGAAATCGAAAGGAATTAACTAACAAAAACTAGGCATAACGGCAGGAAGATAAATTCTTTTCCAAGGTAAACATTCACATCCGATTTTACCAAATCCTATGTCATTCAATGCTCATAAGTACAAGTATTACAGAAAACTTAGAGATCAATTGTCTTCAATCGACTGTGAACTCCAGATAGATGTTTCATTTTGAATTTCCCAACTTTCTTTCTCTCTTTCTCATTCCATATGCATATATATGTCTTCATGTATAAACTTGCAGGCCAGATCTATTCACCTTAATCCTTAATGGAGCTTGCCATAATAATCACATACATGGTTTATGATTATCTAGTGCGCATGACTTATCTACAAGGAAAGGAATATCTGAAAGCTCTTCCCCCTCGAACATAATTTCCCTCTTTGCATAAACCTCTCGATTACAAGCAACTCCCCATGGAGCCATCCTGTTTCGGATTCCTCCAAAACTTCTACGTGTCCTTTCTCTATGCTCAGAAGAATTCTCACTTCATTGCTTCTAGGAAGAGCCTATGTGCTCGCAACAGTACGAGAGAGAGAGAGAGAGAGAGAGAGAACCATCAGCAAAGTCCCCTTTTTCCCTTCTATCTCTTCCAACTTTCTATAGAATTGTACATTCCCGAAGAACTCCACGTCTCTCCTTCAATTTGAAATCAGATTATAGGCCTCATCTTCGAATCTCAACCACGTCCACCCCCTCTAAACGTGTGCATCCTCCGGATGTACCAACCTGCATACATATCAATGAACACAATCGAGCATTGAGTAGTCATGGTAGATAAACACAACTTAAAGAAATTCAATTATATGCATGAAATCTGAAAATGAATTAAACTTGGCATAAATTAAGAGAAAATGGAAGACACAATCATCACATACAACATATCAAGATACACCAATGCATTCAAACTAGCAATCACATGAGCGAATTGAAAACTTCCTAGCTCTTTCCTTAACTTGATCTAGTTAGATTCGGTAGCCTATTCTAAGCACATGCATATACCCGCCCTTACTAACTCAATTTATGAAACTAAAATCTAGCTTCCCTATTGATCTCCCACTGTCCAAACCTCTATCAAACTTTCTTTTGTTTTTCTTCTTACTTTTATTTTACTTTTCTTTGCTTTGATTCTTCACCCCAACTCAGCCTTTACATTTTGGTTTTTACTTTTATTCATTTTATTCTTTATTCGCACATGTCGGCCTATGTCGAAATCGGGTATGACTCGTGGACCTGTCCACCCGACTAGGTTTAGCCCACCCATCTACCGACCCGATATAGTGCACAATGCACAATGTCAACCTCATACGAAATCGATGTCAGCTCGTGGCTCTAACCACCTGGTCAGAGTGACTCCACCCACCTATCAACCCGTATGAGTGCATGACAACATATAGGTCAAGCCATACGACACAACTAGCATCAGTTCGTGGGCCTGGTCACCTGACCAGGGTAGTTCTACCCACCTACTAGCTCCTCCCAGTGCCCAATAGCACATACACATACACATAGGTAGCTGGTTGGGGTATGAAGACTTTTCTTAAAACATAATCTATCTGAAGGTCTGATCAGACGAGAGATCAAAAGTAGAAGTCAAAATGTCTCACTCATCAAGCATTCATGAATGCTAGTATATACATGTGTGCAGTCTAGTTCTTGTTGGTGCAGGACAATCAACAATTGGTGATTAGGACAAAGGTTTGAAGTCAAAGAATCAATCAAAGATCATATTCCGAAGCATGAAGACTAGTAAATGAAGACTTGTATATACATGTACATTGAACTTGTAGTCAAGTTACATATACTTTTGAATAAGTGACGAGTTTGTATATATATGCCTATAAATACAAGTAGCTCGTGGCTCTAACTACCCGGTCAGAGTGACTCCATGCACCTATCAACCCGTATGAGTGCATGACAACATATAGGTCAAGCCATACGACACAACTAGCATGAGCTCGACGACCTGATCACCTGACCAGGGTAGTTCTACCCACCTACTAGCTCATCCCAGTGCCCAATAGCACATTCACATACACATAGATAACTGGTTGGGGTATGAAGACTTTTCTTAAAACATAATCTATCTGAGTGGTCATTAGACACTTTAGAAGTGATGAGAATATGTCTCATCAATCAGATGTAATGTTTTCCTGAGAAAAGTTACGCCTCCATCTTTTGCTTAGTGCTCCTTCCATGTTTATCCTTTTGTGAAATGCTTTTGTACAAGTATAACTCTATAGTTGAGTGACCTATGTACAAATTTTTAGATCCTAATTGTGATCAGGCTGAGAGAATTTTAAGTAGGAACATTTACATGTGTAAATGTGAAGAAGAGAAGACAACAGCAGGCGCAAATTCGATGACAATTGTTTTGGTCAATTCTCCTTCCACAGTGTAAAGTTTTGAGCAAGTAATAACCACTCATTCTTTAAGTTGGAAGGTAAGCTACCTATGGCTAAAAGCATTTGAATAAACGGGTTCTAGTTTGAGAGAACTATGCATTAGAAGTTGTAGGTGTCAAAGTCGACTGCATAGAAGTATAGTTTTAGACATAGGTGAATTGTTTGGAGTAAATATCAAGATCTACTAAATCTTTTGAGAAAGTTTGACTTGGAGAAGGTGTCCAAACACTAGATGACACTTCATACAATGTTTCATTGGAAACTTAGAGAGCGAGAGAGAGAGAGAAGCATGCAGATGGTCGAGGGGAGAGAGAGAGAGAGAGAGAGAGAGAGAGAGAGAGAATTGCACGAATCCAGAGACCCCCACATCAAGTCTTTGCACCATCTCGGTGCAACTTTTCCTTCATTCACTTATTGAATAGATCAAAATAAATTGTGAATGCTGAATGAACATGTTATGTATAGTGAATGAAGTTCTACCATCTTGACTTAATTCAGGTAATTCTTCACCCTAGAGATGTTGACCAGGGGTATCCTCTTACCCTACAAATCCTCCAGATGCACTGCTCCATGTGGTAATACCTTTATCACTCTGTATGGTCCTATCCATTTGGGTGCCAATGTGGTTGATACTGCTTGAACTTGATGCACCAGAACCAAGGATCCTTCTTGTACTTCATTGGACCTAAGATATCTATCGTGTAATCGTTTGTGCTCTTCTTGTGTTACCTGAAGTTTTTGCATTGCTCCTTCTTTGTATTCTTCTAATGCCACCATTCTCCTAATGGGAGGCTCAATTCCAATGGTTCTTGCTCCAAGTTCTCTTTTAATAATAAATTCGAATGGTGCTAATGCCTCTTTTCCATATACTAAGCAAAATGGACTCTCACTAGTGGTTCCCCGCTTTGTACTTCTGAAGGCCCAAATTGCACCGATCAAAGCTTGTGGCCAAAAAAATTGATGATCAAAAGATAATTTGCACATCATCCTAACAATATCTATATAAATTTCCACTTATAAGTGAGTACGCTCTAGTTTTGATGAGTAATCTTCTCTTTTCTATAGGTGTTCAGTGTTCTAGGAGTTTTCCAGTACTGAGACAGTGGAGAATTCCATCATACCATTCAGCCTGAGTTGCTACTAGGAATCCACCAATTCATCATTAATACCTGTTGCCTTCTCGCTCCTTGCAGTCCTAGATACTTGATCTGCCATGGAGTGCTCTCTTCCTGGATTAATATGAATATCAAAGTTGAATTCTTGAAACAGAAGTAACCATCGCCAGACCCTTCTAGCCACTCTAGGCTTGTTTATCAAGTACTTCAAGGGCTAATGGTCAGATATGACTATAAAATGTACACTAAGAAGGTAATGTCCAAACTTCTGAAGAGCAAATACAATAGCCAAGCCTTCCCTTTCAGTCGTACTGTAGTTCCTTTCTGCCTTGATAAGTAGTCTACTGGCATAGGAGATAGGTTGATCAACCTTGTGTGATGATGGTTGAGCTAGAACCGCACCAACAGCATGAAGACTGGCATCTGTATGCACATGAAAATCCAATGACCAATTAGGAACACTTAAAAGTGTGGCGGTACATACCCTCAATTTTAGTCCACAAAATGCTTTCTCCGCTTCAACACTCCATGAGAAGGGGACCTTTTCACTGGTAAGCCTTGATAAGGGCTTAGCTATTTCTAAATACATTCGTATAAATCTTCTATGGTATCCTGCATGGCCCAAAAAGTTGTACTTCCTTTGGGCTTTGTGGAATAGGCATGGAAAGAATAGCAGTAACCTTTGCAGCATCCACCGTTATCCCTTCAGCAGATACTATGTGACCAAGAAGAGTGCCCTTAGTGACCAAAAAGAGACATTTAGCACGATTTAACTTCAAACCTGTTTTGAGACATTACTCAAAGATTTCCTTCAAGATTTGCCAAATGATCATGGAATTCTTGAAGTGCTGCTCTTCTGTCTGTGCCTCAAAACACTAAAAAGTCATCCATGAAAATGTGTAGAAAAGTTGTAAACCACTTGCCCAATATCAGATACATTGTTCTATTAGATGAAGCTGGTGCATTTTTCAAGCCGAAAGCCATGCGGGTATAGACATAAGTGCCCCATGGAGTGACAAAGGTTGTCTTCTCCCTATCATCAAGTTGGATCACTATCTGATTGTAGCCACTAAAACCATCTAGAAAGCTATACAAAGTGTGTTCAACTACTTCCTCAAGTACTTGCTTTGTGAAGGGTTGAGGAAATCCATCTTGAACAGTTACCTTATTCAAGGCACGAAAATCAATGCAGACTCTTATTTTTCCACTATTTTTCTTGGGTACAATAACCACAGAAGAAAGCCACTTGGAATGTTCTACTGGAACAATTATACCTGCTTCTTCTAGTTTTAAAATTTCCAACTTTATTGCCTCTGCATAGTTTGGATTGAGTCGATACGGCCTACTTCTTGTAGGAACGACTCCCTCAACTAAGGGTATTCGGTGTAATCCAAGCTCTTCTGATATCCCTGATAGATCTTTGTAGGACCATGCAGAGACATTCTTGTAAGCAAAAAATAAAGAAGTTTCCTTCTGTAGTAAAGGGGGATAATGCCATAGCCAAGAGGCCAAGTGGACTACTTGAGGGTTCTCTTCATCCCCTAGATTTACTTCTTGAACCAGTGTTTCAGGACTAGTCTTGCTTGAGAAATCATCTCCGCTGTATGCATGAGTGGAATGTAGCTTATATTCTGCAATATGTTCTCCGGTCCACCCTTGAGGTATATCAAAAAAAGGAAGATCTTCTCTGCACTCAGGCTCATGACTTTCCTTCCTTGATACTTCTATATTTGTTGCCCCTTAAAAGTTTGTATTCTCTTGAAAACTCTCATTCTCCAACTCCTTGTGAACTTCATGGCCTTTTCTTGCAACTCCTTCATCTACAACTTCTTCCTCTATTTCATTGATTTCCACCTTGCAACGCTGTACTTTCCATCATCCAATTCAATAATGTATCTTCTTCTTGGGGTGAAGAGGGCATTACCTGAGTGTCCACAGTATGCCCAATAGTTTTCCTTGAGTCGAATCCTTCTTCCAAATGTAGTTGCAGTTGGCTATTGGTGTTTGTTGAAATCCACAGTTTGTTTTTTCCCCAATCTTGCAAAGCTTTTGCTTGATTTAGCCAAGGCCGCCCAAGGAGTAATGGGTAAGAAGTCTCTTGTGGAAGTGCAATAACAACAAAATCTAGAAAAAAGTGAAAACTCTCTACTATCATCAGTACCTTTTCAATAATGCCAAGTGGCGCAACCCTATGTTGATCTGCTAGTGTAACAGTGAACGGTGCCATCTTGGTGGGGTTCAAATTTAGTTTCTTCATTGTGAAATCTGGCATCAAATTGATGCCAGAGCCTCCATCTATGATCACACCTGTGAGAGCATCATCCTTAATAAAAACAGATAACCTTGAGCTTTGGTAGTCTGCCAGGGGTGCAGGGGGAAAATCAACCATGAAACCATCTATGCTAGGTGGCTGGCTCAAGTGAGCAGAGTGTATAATCTTTAATAAGTCACTCCTTTTTTTTATCCATCTTTATGAGTTCGTACAAACTAACCTTATGATGAACACCTTTCAAGATCTGCTCAATGTTTACCACATGTGTTTCTTCTTGCAGACTTGTGAGTTGGTCCTTTAGTGAAGTAGCCATCCTTTCATAAGCTCTTGTAATATTTGCTTGGTCCTTCCACCCAACCTTCTTTTCCTCCTCTTTATCCTAGAGTCCTTCTTGTTCCTCTCTGCGGGTTGCTGCCGCTTGTCTGGCTCTAGTCATCATGGCATTGCAGAAGATGAAACAGCATAAGACTGAGTGGTCATACCTTCCACTTGTGGGGAGACTGCAATCATGTGAATTGGAGCGGGGTGGGTTCTTGGGCAATCTTTGGTATAGTGATCCTTGGCCTCTAGACAATGCTGACAAGGAGGTGCATCTTCTGGAAGGGAACACCTATTTTGCATATCGCCATACTCACCACAGCGATAACACATCAATGGCCTATTATATCTAGGCTTTGTTGTACAATTCTCCTCTCTATTAGGTGCATTTGAAGTACTAGCATAATATGAATCCAAAGCTTGAGGGTTACCTCGTTGCTATGTACCCTTGAGGTAGTAACAGTCTCTAGCTTCATGGTTGTCCTTTCCACAAAATTGACAGCTTACCCTGTTAGGACAACTAGCATTGGAATGTCCATTGTTGTTACATATTGTACACCAAATCTGCCTTCTTATATCCTGCATGGTCCACAAATTTTCTAACTCGCGGTGAAGTTGGGCTACATCATCATCAGTGCGACGCAGCGGTGGCAAGACCTTCTCTTCATGGTGATTTTGTTGCATTCTCAATGCCTCCAGCTCTTTTCTCAGTTGCCCAATAGGGTCTAGTTCTGTAGCATAATTTGGTTGTGTATCCCCTTCAACATGTTGCCTAGCTTCTTCAATGTGTGATGTTGTTGCAACAAAAT